>JABXWE010001388.1:0-76201 GCA_014611495.1 Limonius californicus | reverse complement strand
TCAGCCGCACGTGGACCCATTTTCCTAGAAGCAATTATAGAAATTCACGTAGGCCATGATTTTTAAAACAATGCAAAAAAAACAACGTCGCATATCCCATTGAGTTAAAATGAATGGATAACCATTGAGATAAAAAGACGAACGTTTCAAGATATCATCTCATGAAGAAGTGTTCATATGAATGTAGAATCTATCTTTCTTTGTAAAAAGGCTGATGAATCACCCTGTATATTAATAAACCATAGCAAATGCCTTAAACAAATTAAATTTAATGCCTCCTAAGTGCCTATTTGAGAACTTAACAGACTACACCTTGCAAAGAAGGATAAAGAAGAAGAAGAATATCAAAATAATAAACTGCATTATTTACCTAATAATTTCTCGATTAAATCAGCCTGATTTACAAGGCCCAGATATTTTTTGTACGTGTTAAGTAAATAAAACATTCTATAATGATTTTTAAATGTCGAAAACCATAGAATACCATGCAACACCTACTAAATACTACACATAAAAACCTGAATACAATCAATGTGCGTAAATGAAGAGATATTCCCTTCACTATAGTTCTTTATTTCTAGGGTCCCGCATAATAATCGAACTAATTAATAAACAATAATCCTTATTAATCTTTATAAATTTAATTTTTTTTGTAAATCTATCAAAATAAACATATTATGAATGTGAAAACCATATAATAGGACTATTTGATCCAACCTTTACAGGATGTTAATGAATACGTGTTACATATTTGTAGGATATGTAGGAGATTCAAAATAGACCAACTTTTAATAAAAAACTCATATCCGAACACGCACCGACTGGACTTATGAATAATGCTCATAGACGTCAAACACTACCAAGTACAGCATAAGCTGCTAGAATACGTGCTTAGTAGATCTTTTTCAGACTCATCAGGCGTCTTGTAAACCAAAACTCTTTATATGGGCCCATAAAAAACACCAGGGGGATTAGGTCCAGGGAGCGTGGTGGCAACGCTACGAGGCCCCCTCGGCCAATCTATCACCATCAGCGTATACTTGGTTGATGTCATGTTACAGCCACTTCTTTGACAAATCTGTAATGGTACTTCTTTCGATAATTCTGGCAATATTTCTTGGAAGAAGGTTAACTAAATGCGGCCGGCCAGACAATATAGCGAATGGTACAGTCCAATTAAGCAACATGTAGGTAGATAATTGCTGTAACCTGTAGTTCGTAAACGGTGCGTTTCCGAATATGAGTTTCTTATTAGTTTGGTGTATTTTGAGTCCTCTACATACCCTATATATTATAGCATTCATTACACCTTATATACCACCAAATGTATCGTTATATGACCTTTAACTTGCATGATGGTTTTGAATTATTCACTCGTAATATGCAAACATATACATATACAGTATTACGAAATTATCCTCTTCGTTTTCACGATTACGTTCTGCTTAAAAAGTACTACCACTTCGATGATTTAATTTAAATGGTAACTCCAACAAAGGTAACAATAGTCTACACTTAACTTTGAGTAACATGTAGAATTTCAAACTTTTAACGCAAAGCTTTTACCACTATTCTCAAATCACGAGCTTATATTAATTTCTATAAGTTAACAAAACTGACAGCTCTATCAATAAGTTTGAAACCTTCAACAAGTACGCTGTAAGAACAACTTCAAACTTTAAAACTTCTTACTACCAATGCAGTAAGCATATGAAGCTTCTCCTTTTTCATTCTGACAGTAACACAGTTTGCACTTTACAGTTGTAAAAGTACAGAATGCTAGAAGTACAAATATTGAAACATTATATCACTAGCTATCTATTTTATATTTCAGTAGGATTAAGCTACTGTATTACCTTTTAAGATAATTGGACCTCTTTTAAAGTTTAAGAAGTTTTACAACCAAGTAATTTAATTTACAAATTGGTTTGTGAAATTATACATTTAAATTTCAGATTGCACTTCCATCTTCCATAAGTATAGAAGTATCAAACGCTCGTTTCATAATAAATTGAATTTCTACAAAGCTAGAGCGCTTGCACAAATCCGGTTAGTGCATCAGCAGACATTACTTGAACTCCATTCTGAATGCAAGCTCAAAAAATTCTCGAGCATCTGCATCTTAACGAATTCCATACAAATTCTTTTCGTGGAGGAAGTATTTGACTAGAAAGTTAGAAGCTTATATTGCTCGAAACGGATATTAAATCTTTTTGAATTGCGATATACACTGCCCCCTTTAAAAATATCTGCTCGTAAAGAAGAGAAAACCGACGAGGCTTTACAAATTGTGGATGCAAAAAATATAATTAAAGCGAATAAAGATCACTTCCTCTTCTTTGTTTGGCCCTGTCGCCTTAGTAAACTAATGCCAGCACCAAATTGCTGGAGAAGAAAGGTCATTAGAGCACTGCCGTCTCCAGAATTTATGAACTGTGTTTCCTGACAGACCAAAATTAATGTGCGAATCAATAAAGCATAAGTAAATTATTCCACTATCTAGAAAAACAGAAATGCGAAACGAAAGAAAAACAGCAACTGTCCCTCCAAACAATTTTCACGCAAGTCGGATGTAAATTCTAAAAAATGTCTCCCGAAAAAAGAACCACAAAAACTATTTCGTACTTAAATATCAGAACTTTGTTGCTTTCTTGTAGAAGCTATAACTTTCGCAAAACTGAACGCAAACTTAATTTCACCCAACCAAACGTACTTTGAAATAACGTCTAGCTTCAGTATTTTCGTGTTAGTTCTGTTACATAAGAGGAATATGTTGTAGGCGGACGTGTAGATGGGCAAATATTATTTCAGCGGATCTTGGATTTGAAAAGGTCCGACTAAACCCTACGTTAGGAAATTCTCCAGCGGAGATGCCTTGCAGGGAAGCTGGTTCGTATAACAAAAGAAACGAATATAGAAACCACGCTGTTATACTGTAGATACAATGTAAGAAAATGAATTTCCTTTATGTGTTTTATTTAATAATTGCAACAGCTATGGTATTAAACATTTCAAAGACAAGATCGGAAAGCTCTTTAGAATATACGAATTTTCAGAATGAATAGTATTAGCTATCAAGAGTTACTCAAAATGAAACGGATAAAGAGCTTTAAAGATATTATTGCTTTCTACAAAATGTCTCCACCGTGTAGACAGTAATTAAAAGTTTCAACATTTTAAGCTTAGGTCTATTTCATTACCTGTTCTCCCTAATACTTCTAGTTATTCGCTCTACCCAGGAAATTTTCAGGATTCTCCCGTATATCCACATTTTGAAGGCATCGATTTTATTCACGATTGATTTTTCAGCGTACAAGCCTTTATCCATACCATAATGTCGACTAGACGTAACACTTAACAAATTGTTGCAAAGCATAAATTTGTACTTAAGGAATGCCTTCCTTACCACCTCTATTCTAATTTTAATTTTCTCGTTAAGATTTAGGTCGGTGTTTATTCAGCAGTCTAAGTACTTCAATCGTGTGGCTTGTTGTATTAGCTTGATTGATCGTTATTAGCCCATTACTTAGCTGACTTCATTTATGTTGTTAATAAGGAACTGCTGATCTTCTAAACCTTCTGCTAGTATAGCGATATCGTCGGCGTACTTTACGTTATTTATAACTTCGCCGTTTATGTTTATACCCTCCGTTGATTTCCATAAAACCTTTTGAAAAATACATACAGAATATATGTTAAACAGGACCAGGGACAACACACATCCCTGTATAATACCTCTTTTTATTGGATATTCTTGCGTTTGTTCGTCACCTATTTCTACCACATCTGTTTGATTCCAATATAAATTCCCTATGAGCCTAATATCCTTTCCATCAATATTTTCAAGAGCTTCCAGTAATTTCTTGTACTGTATCCTGTCGAACGTCTTTTCAAGGTATACAAAGCAGAGAGATATGTCGATTTCTGAAACTCTCTATTATTAGGGTCGACTTTACAGGAGGCGTATAAAAATAAACCATAACCATTCGTAATCACAGATGAATTACTACAATTATGCATATCTTCTGGTGCACCAATCATCCACGAACTCTAAATTGGTATAAGAATACAGGCTGGTTTTAGACACGCAGAATTGGGTAAAGATTCTGTGGGCCACCGGATACCGTAACATAAAGGGAAATAAGAGGACAGCCTCCATGATCAGATAAGGCTCCCAAAACTCACTCATTGGACCGGACTCAGCTTTCGAAACTCCCTTCACCAACGCTGAATTAGAGATCGAGAAATGGTCCCAATTCAACAGCAACTGAAACTCACGATCAGAAAAACGACAGGCGAAGTTACTTATTAAAGGACCCTTGTCAGGACACAGCAAACAGCTTCTTAGCAGGAAGTACGTTAAAATTATGATTAGCTTCTTAACCAGTCATAGTCCCTGCAATAAACACCTGCACACCATGGGGCTAATAGATGACCCCGTGTAAATTCTGAGGGAGACAGGAGAAAGCAGCCCTCCACATCTTAACTAACTGTTCGAGGATTTTAGTCCTTAGACATAAACACATAGGAGCCGGTTTGCTAGACCCTGAGGATGAACATATCACAGAGCAGGTACGGGGATAAACCAACTCAACACAACGACAACAAGCAAAATTTAGAAATATAGATAGAATTTATTCATTGTTAAGTAAAAAGTTATATTTGCAATTAATTGTAATCGTAGCTAGCAACAAGTTTAATTGATTAATATAAGAATTATACAACACGGCGCAGTCGGTAGGATTTCTGACCATTTGGAAAATAATCCATAACAACTATATATGATTGCTAATTCAATTCCATAATATTTGCCAAGTTTTTTAAATGATTTTACAGTGATGTTATGTCGGTTGATGGGTGGTTTAGCACTACGCATTTAAAATTTTTCAAACATCTTGCAACTGGATACGAATTTTTCATCGTTTTGTCTATGCCTGACCATCCGTTAGTACTATAATTTGTTATTTGAATCAAATTTGTATTATTCTGCAGTGCTTCTTGTTTTTATATGAGATATAAAACACCAATAACATTTTAGTGAGATAACTCTCGACTTTCTAGAGCAAACTGAAGACGAGAAAACAATGTATCGCTAGGTTTGCTGATTACTATCGTAATTGGTAAGATTAAAAGGTAGTAAAATGTATAACGATCAAAAATTTAAACGGTTTGCAGATACAAAATACTCTGTTTACTGTCATATAAATGTCATCCCTTCTCACGAAATCCCGTTTGCCTTATTGTTCAGAGGTCGTTAATACCTTCCTGTTGTCGTTATAGAATTTTGATGCTTTAAAGAATAAGTTCAGATATTATTTTTCGGATTTTTCGTTCACGTCACAGTTATATCTACATGATGGACAATATGTTTTTGATCTCGGTTTACACGAACTAGAAAAAAACACCCATAGGTAGTATATCTGTAAGTAAAAATCGACATAAATTAAATATTCTGCTGTACCTATTTTTTCATATCATTATATCGGATAGAAGAAGAATAGAACATTAAATGAGTGGGTGCGTACAAAGCTTGCATATCGTTTGGTTAAGCCAAGTAGATGGTAATACCCGGTAGTATTTGCGCTACATGTTACTGCACTCACATCTACGTATTGGTTATGGCAGATATCAAAAGAAAAGTTAAACACACAGCGCTGGAAAACTACCATCAACAGAAAAGGCAATTCGTTACATGTTAGATACCTAAACGTGCCCATACCCCTTACGATTTGTTACATGATCGTCTACAGTGTAGAGTCACTCTACACCAATCCCATCCCATAAACATTTAGTGCATGTTCTGAACACTGGAGTTTCCTTTTTGGGTATATACTACTGTGCTTTAAGTTACGATCACAACCATGAAGTCGGAGAACAGTTTCTCTATAAAAATTGTAATTGATTTAACAGTAGAATTGTAGTAGAAGCACTTACAATGTCGTTATTCTATATTGTATACTACATAGGGTAACTCTAAACTGACACCCGTACTTTTGGTATTTGATTCAAGGTGCAAGATCAAATCGAAAATTAAGAGTGGAAATTATTCCAATTGTTCTACCGTAGAAGGTGGCTCAGTGGTATAGCGTTTACCTTTCATTCGGGAGGTTTAGAATTCGGACCACCGGCCGATAGTTCTGACTTAGGTATTTCGTGGTATACCTGGATCATATATGTAAATACCAGGACATTATCACCCACGAAATTCCTTTATCAACATTTGATTGGTGCGACTAGGGTATATGCGTAAAGGTTTCCAAATCGTCGACGCATAATGCAAAAACCTCAAGACGTGTAAATGAAGAAACGCAAGCTCTTGAATTTTTTTAGATGAAGCCAACTAGGAACATTAGAATTGTATATGGTCACATTAAGGAATACAAATAAAACATTTTCTGAATGAAATTTCTCTGAGAGGTGGACCCACCCATACCATGGTATTCTAGATTATCGGATCATAATCTGTTGGATTCTTTTCTCTGGACCATTTGAAAGGAAACGTTTACCCCGAACCATTTATGAATCCTGAAGATGTTTTAACTTGTATTCACGAAATTATGGTGTTAATAAACGAAAATATGCTACAGAAGGTTCGTACTTCCATGGTAAATCGTGCAAAGGTTGGCTTTGAAGTAGGGCGTAACCTATTCAGCACGTTATATCACTACGGCTTTAGACAATATATTTTTTTCTAATATTATTCGTTTTGTTTGGCAGTGGTTTTTACCTATCGTGAATATTACTTACATTTACGCTCAACAAAAGTATAGGTAGCTTCTGTCGACTCTCAATAAAATCCGGGAAGGATTATAAAGGTTTGAACGGCCGGGCAGGCAAGCGTTTCTTGGAATGTGAGGGAAAAGCAAGGTGTAGCAGGGTTTTAAGAACGACCGGGAAGGCAGTGTAACAATAACAGTGTTGTTGCTAGCTAAGCGTTAGTTTTGCATATTTACCGTCATAACTAATTAATAACCTTTGCGAACCAACTAACTGATTGCCATGCGATTATCCTCTGCTAAGGCAAGGTGCGATATTAATATTACCTTTTATGCGTTTATTGCGCTGGCCAGGTTATGGTTTAGCTCCCATAAGGGTTATATGTGTTTACCCAAATTGTTGTTTGTTATTATATACAGTATACAGGAGTTGGGCGCTATTATCGTTATTATACAAGGTTGGTGTATCTATTAAAGTAGTTATGTGGTAGGTAATGTGTGTGGCATCTTTAATCATTATTCACCTAGTAATTACTCGGAAGGTAGTCAGTTGGCAGAGGTGTCCTCGAAAAAGCGCCTACAACGAATTATTATTATTACGACTATAACATCAATGTCAGGATGGCATCAACTAACTTTTACGCAGGGGATTGGCCAAGTAAGATTTAACTCTCCCATCGCATGTGGGGGCTGATGGCGATGACCCCCTGCGACTCTTGTGAATGACAGAGTGTGTAGTTAGACATAGTTCAGTAGCCTGGCTCCCTCTGGAGGATTGGTGCATCAGAAGATGCATAATTGTTAATCTATGATTACGAGTGACTGCGACCATATCAGTTAGCCGGTAGATGAGCTTCCGTATCCCGTTCGAATCCCAATCCAGGAGCAGGGGGCTGAAGGACCCCTAGTGGGCACAACCATTTTATATTTATAGACAGATCAGGAAGTCTGTGTTTTATTATCTGTTGCATGCCACCCGCCTGTCGCCGCCGATGAGTTCTAATCGCATCCGCTGTTTTTTTCTACCCAGGAACACCGTAAATGAACTGCAAAAGCATTGCAACCACCAGTTTTCATAAAGTTTAACGTAAATGTTAATTTTCTCTTTTTTATATAACTAACTCAATGTCGAAGGACAATGAGGTGAAATAAGAATAATGTGAACCTTCAGTAACCTTAGAAAACTTCATAGATGTGAAATACGAACACTGTGACCTTGCGACACCAAAGTTTATTGGGGCCAAATGCATAATCGCATAACGGGCAGTTTAAATAAGTTTGGGAGTAAATATTCAATAGGTTCTTAGTCATTAGGAAACCAAGAGAAGTGCAATCAGTAACCTTAGAACAATAGATAGATGTGAAATAAGAACAATGTGAGACTTTGATACCAAAGTTTATTAGGGTCAAATGTATAATTGCATAACGGACAGTAAAAATAAATTTGGGAGTAAATATTAAGTAGGTTATTAGTTATTAGGAAACTAAGAGATGTCCAAATAGTAACCTTAGAACAATAGAATGATATGACATAAGAACGATGTGAAACTTTGAAACCAAAGTTTATTAGGCTCAAACGCATAATGGCATAACGGTCTCGGCTACGTACTCAACACCCATTGATGCGTAGCTTACTAACTACCTGGTGTTGCAGCAGCGGTGTCTTGCGGTATGCATTGCAGACATGCTAACGTTGTGCAATGCCCCACCCGATCCCACCCTATACCGTAAATTCCTACCCACCTTACTGGCATGGGGTGGGCCTGGCGTATCCAGGATTGACCTTCGAGTCGGCTCCATGTCAGATGATGATGATGATGATGATGAATCTTATTTAAAAGCACCGCTCTGCGACGAGCCTCGGTTCCTGGGAAGGAAAGTTAGTTGACAGTACGGCTAGTATATAAACCATTGTGCATAGGAAAACTGTTAAATGCAACTACATACAAAATATAATAGAATTTATTAGACAAGACAGTTGATATTTTAACCATAACGTTTAACGAAACAGTTCTGTCGACATATACAATGGCAAACAAAAAAAAGTGGTATTCCCACAAATGATCCAATATAGTTTACTAAGTTGTTTGTTTAATTGTTTGCGCTTGGCCCCGTTTAACAAAACTGCAGGGGGCATTTTCGTTTACGCATTGTGAATGTAATGTGTGTTAATTTGTTAACTTGAATGCGTCATTTCCTACATCGGTTCTGTATTATATCAAATTGTTTTTGAAGATATAGAGATATCGTTGCTAGTTTAGCATTAATTGCTTGTATTGCTGTATCGTCGGCTTATGTAGCAACTGTAACGATCTTTTTAGTTGGTAGATTAGCAGTATACAGGATGTACAGTGCTGGACTCAGCACGTCATCTTGCAATACACTGGCTTCGATACACTGTAATCAGGTTTGTTCTAATTGAAATTTAATTCAGAATGGTCTAATATTGACCCAAGACTTAGTGATGAAGTAAAAAGGATGAGATAAGAAGTGATTGATTTTGAACAATAGGCCCTATTGCCATACCATATCGAACGTTTTATGTATGTCTAACAATATCGTTGAGCAACATTACATTTCTTCTAGTGCTTCGTTTATGTTGTCAGCAACTCTCTATAGTGCGGTGTTCTTGTCTGAACCCTAATTGGTGGCTCGGTATTATTTGATTTTCGTCTAGTATGAGCAGCAGTCATTCTTATAGTAGCTTTTCAAACATCTTCAATACAATGGGAAGCAAGCTGATTGGCCGATACGATTTGACTTCGCACAGCTTTCCTAGTTTAGGTTTGATGAAGATATTTGCTACTTTCTATTGATCAGGAAATAGCCTGTCCGTAAGATGACATTAAATGTAACTGTAGTTACATTCAATACTTCTTTAAGAATTTCCATTACTAAGTATATATAAAAGTAGTATGATTATTTTAAAAACGATTTGCGTTACTTTTGATAATAAATTAATCATCCACAAAAATGTGTATTCTGGAAATGTTGAACAATGCTTCCCTTTTAATTAAATCTCTGTCCTTACGGCTTACGAAATTTCCATGCTAAAAGTGTTTTTTTATATGGACTGTAAATGGAGCCACATGATTTTTGCAATTAAATTATTTTTTGAAATGATCACTCGAAGCACCGTGCTATCAATAAATTGATTATTCTCAAATGATTTAGAAAGTACGCAAAAACTTTTAATCTACATGGGATTCAAATGTAGATATTCACATACCAATCTATATTAATATTTGGGCTTTCATTAGGGAAACGTAATGAAAAACCGAATTCGGCGTCTACCCCTGACTAAAATATGGCGAAACAGGAGCTAGTTTTTCCTTCTCGGTGTCCTTGGTTTTTTATACGATCCTAGAGATCGTTTAATAACATATGGAGGGTTGTTTACGTGGCTTCTAGCAATAAGATATATAATAATCGGTGGTGGCTCTGGTCTCGGGGCTGTCCGTATAAATCCGGTAACAGTAGTTCCGCTTTGAGGTTCGCGTTCATATTCAATTCCACATTCGTGGGGTTCGTCAACGCGATTTCTGTTTTCTCGCGAATTTGCGTCGAGTTTTCCGCTTTTCGTGTTGACAAACGAAGTGATGTATGATTCGACCACGGGAATTAAACCGCTTTAGCTTAATTTACGGTGACGATAACTGGACATGTAAATTGTTGAAACCAAAATTGTGAATCAGTGAATGTGTCTTCAAACGTGACTGTGAGGATGGCTTCTCGTCTGATTTATCCTACGATCTTCGTATTCCTTCTCCCGCATGCTGCAGCTGATAATTTAGGTACTTTTTTCTTTTATAATTTAATACAATTAAGTATAAACTCATGATGAATAATAGAATAGTTAAAGTTTAATTATACAGCTATCAATTAAGTTTGGTTATCCATCTAATGTGTACGTTTAAGTCATGAAACTTTTGAGAACAATTTGGGACAAAAGTTTTAGGGCATATTAGAGAACTAGTTTTGAAGTATATCGTCTAATTGTTTATATTAAGATTTCTTGTATAACACTTTCTAATATTGGTATATCGGTATACTTTCATTATCATGTTTTTGATCAAAAGTGCCGTATAGGTTTAAATATACTGTTCTCTCCAACAACACAGAACGTTGAATATTTTTCATAGGATAGCCGTTCAAGCGCCAATCGGCGTGTATTTTCACTTTTTACCGTTTATGAATATTTAAGAAGAAGTTCTAAAATTAATGTTGGCGATGAAGCGTTCATATTGCAAATTGATTGGTTTAATTTTCCTTTATTTTACTGTTGAATTTATATTAAATATTTCATATTTTTTGTTGCTCTCGATGTTCTATATAAAATTAGTGTTTTTTGTGCAACGAATAATACTTGCAAATATTAAGTATAATAGCTTATATGTGGAGTCAGCGGCTATTAATATCATCATCATCATCATCATCGTCATCATCAGCCCTCTTCAATCCATTTCTGGATGTAGGCCATCCCAATTTGTCGCCATCGTTCTGGATCTTGTGCCATTCTATTCCACATTAACCTGGCATGTTTCTCTATGTCATCGGACCACCTCATTTGCGAACAATATACCAAGAATAAATACCTTAGAATCATTTGAATCTTATCCATGTATTTTATATATTTTCAAAATATATAAGTCGGTTTACTATAAAGCAAATGGATGTTCTATATCAAATTGGTGTTCTTTGTGCAGCGAATAATATTTTTGTAAATATTCAGTACAATAATTTATGTGTTGAGTCAGCGGCTATTAATATCATCATCATCATCATCAGCCCTCTTCAATCCATTTCTGGATGTAGGCCTCCCCAATTTGTCGCCATGTTTCTCGATTTTATGCGCTTCTATTCGACATTAACCCAGCGTGTTTCTTTATGTCATCGGACCATCTCATTTGGGGCCATCCTCTTAATATACCAAGACTAAATGCCTTAGAATCATTTGAATCTTATCTATGTATTATACATATTTTCAAAAAGTATAAATCGGTTTTACTATAAAGCAAATGGATGTTCTATATAAAGTTGGTGTTCTTGGTGAAACGAATAATATTTTTGTATATATTCAGTAGAATAGCTTATATGTTGAGTCAGTGGCTATTAATATACCAAGAATAAATGCCTTAGAATGATTTGAATCTTATCCATGTATTTTATATATTTTCAAAAAATATAAATCCGTTTACTATAGAGCAAATAGATGTTCTATATAAAATTGGTGTTCTTAGTGCACCGAGTAATACTTTCCTAAATATATAGTACTGAATGTTATATGTTGAGTCAGCGGCTATTAATATATATACCAAGATAAATGCCTTAGAATCATTTGAACCTTATCTGTGTATTATACATATTTTCAAAAAATATAAATCGGTTTACTATAAAGCAAATGGATGTTCTATATGAAGTTGGTTTTCTTTGTGCAACGAATAATATTTTTGTAAATATTCAGTACAATAGCTTATATGTTGAGTCAGCGGCTATTAATATACCAAGAAGAAATGTCTTAGAATCATTTGAATATTATTTATGTATTTTACATATTTTCAAAAATGTAAAACGACGTACTGTAAAAGAAATTGATGTTCTATATACAATTGGTGTTCTTCGTGCAACGAATAATACTTTCCTAAATATTTGGTACTAAATGATATATGTTGAGTCAGCGGCTATTAATATACCAATAATAAATGCCTTAGAATCATTTGAATCTTATCTGTGTATTATACATACTTTCAAAAAATATAAATCGGTTCACTATAATGCAAATGGATGTTCTATATGAAGTTGGTGTTCTTTGTGCAACGAATAATATTTTTGTAAATATTGAGTACAATAGCTTATATGTTGAGTCAACTGCTATTAATATACCAAGAATAAATGCCTTAGAATCATTTGTATCTTATCTATGTATTATATGTATTTGTAAACAATTAAAATCCGTTTACTATAAAGCAAATGGATGTTCTATATAAGATTGATGTTCGTTGTACAACGAATATTTTTGTAAATGTTCAGTACAATAGCTTATATGTTGAGTCAGCGGCTATTAATATACCAAGAATAAATGCCTTAGAATCATTTGAATCTTATCTATGTATTATATGTATTTACAAACAATTTAAATGTGTTTACTATAAAGCAAATGGATGTTCTATATAAAATTGATGTTCGTTGTACAACGAATATTTTTGTAAATGTTCAGCACAATAGCTTATATGTTGAGTCAGCGGCTATTAGTATATCAAGAATACATGCCTTCGAATGATTTGAATCTTATCCACGTATTTTACATATTTTCCGAAAATATTGTTCCGTTTACTATAAAGCCAATGAATGTTCTATATAATATGGGTGTTCTTCGTGCAACGAATAATGCTTTCCTAAATATTTAGTACTAAATGTTATATGTTGAGTCAGTCGCTATTAGTATACCAAAAATAAAAGCCTTAAAATCATTAGAATCTGACGCATGCATTATGTATATATATATATTACTATGAATTTTACTTATAAATAATAATTATAATTGATGAAATCGTTGGGCGCCAAATTTTGAATTCATTCAAAATTAATAAATCTAAATTAACATACAAAAGCATATAAATTGACTCTAATTCTCAGGTAAAAGTGAATACGTGGCTTCCCTAATTTAGATAGGTTTATATGAATCAAATCTAACATATAATATCATCAGTACATAAATAACTTTTGAACTTATCTTGAGAATCCAGTCCCTTTTGCTCTACGGTAGTCACCAATTCTTCGAAAACGCTGCAGCTGCAATTTTATTTTGACAAGTTCAGTTCCATCGTATCGGCCGGATTTAGTTGAATTTAGTGATGTCAGCTTCCAGTACACAAATCCAACGCTTAGTGGAATAATTTTCAGAAGCACAGTATTAATTATACTCAAATGTTCCAATTTAATTACGGTAAGTTCTTTTTCATACTATAGTTTAATTATTTTCAATAAGTGAATACGTAGAATTTTATTTTATTCTTATTTCTTTTCAGTTAAAATTTTCCAAAGAAAACACACTTTGATTACTTTAAATAAGGTAACTTCTTTATTATTAGAAAACACTTTAATTATAATCACTTAACTTCTATTTACGTTGTACAATTAACTTGTTGACATTATGTAAACAAAGTAACTTAACCTCACTTTTGAAGTTTGAGTTATCACATTAATTTTGCATTACAATTTAATTTGGGCGCTGCTTAAAATTGCGTGCATTCATTTCGCTGGCCATTTAGGTACTCAAGCAATTATTTTCTGCCAGACACCTCTGAAATTCTGACAAAATCGAATCGTCGCCAGGTAACACAATAAACAGACGACTGGAATTTCCAAAACAAAAGCTAATGAAGCGTCAATAAATAAATTTAAAATTATTGATAAAAAGCTTATGCCTAAAGTTATTACAAAACTAATTTCAGATTCATATTCCTTGAATTTTTATCAACAAATAGACATCTCACAAGCCTATAATTGAAATTAGCAAAATTTCACAGTTTTTAAAATATTGTTAATTATACAAATGTGACTCCAAAATCTAACAAAAACACACTTAACACAATTCCTAAATTACAATACATGTTAAACAACCCATAAACGTCCCATAAATCCAAATTATACAAGGTAAACGACAAAATACTACCTCATAACCTTGAAACTTAGAAATTCAATTAAACACAAATATTTTCTCATAAACAACCTAAATCAG
Source organism: Limonius californicus (assembly GCA_014611495.1). Taxonomy (NCBI): domain Eukaryota; kingdom Metazoa; phylum Arthropoda; class Insecta; order Coleoptera; family Elateridae; genus Limonius; species Limonius californicus. Next base: position 61,744 of record JABXWE010001388.1, on the reverse strand, counting down.
CAAACAAAACTAACAAAAACCTTCCTAGGTACAATCTTCAACTAAATTGGCTTACACAAAACATGTTGTAGTCAAATTATATACAATTAAATTATTTACATAAATTAATTACTATTATTGAATTATAGGGCTCCGAAACATCTCAAAGAGATCCCCAACGTCGACCCAAACAAGTAACAAAACATCCCACAGGATTATAAATCGTCAAACATTACCAAATCATACATGGCGTAACAGAATTCCTAAATTGAAGCATCGTAAACAGTATCGGAGACATATTTTACCACAAACAGGTTTATAAAGACTTTTTAAACTATAATATTTCATTAATTATTATTAATTAGGACATAAATAATCTACCTAAACTACATTTCAGGTGAACCTAAGGAGATTAACATAATAAATATCCTTTTTACATACACTCAAGACCTTCCGATGACATTCTTTGTTTAGTTTTAATGCAATTATAGAAGACATTTAACCATATTTTTAATAATAATTTAGATTTAATTTAGACATACAATATCATGGCAAATATATATATATATATATATATATATATATACACGAGCCAATCTTCCAATAATGTTAATATTGCAAGCTTTATTTATTTACTATTACTCAAGAGGTTGCTAAGAGGGGAAACCTGTTCACGGATGGTGACTACATAAAAAGTTGTTTTTTAAATGCATTTGATATTCGGGAATTTTAAGAACTAAGTAAAGATTCAAAAAAAAATTAAGGAGTGTTAACCAACCAACAAGTCGAAGATCATAAATTGGTTTTAGCTGTATAATCTTTTGACATAAGCGACACAGCGCAAGTTTCACTTTTTGTATGATTTGTTTCATCAATGGGTCCCAGAGAAGAACGGTTAGGATTATTGCCACTCAAAGGTCAAACGCGTCCAGAGGATATAGCAAATGCTGCAATTGAATGAATGGAAAAACATCAACACCCATTCAATAAAATTGTGTCACTTGTAACCGATGGGGTAGAAATTATGACAGGCGTGAGAAAGGGTATTATTTTTATTTTAAATGAAAAAATTCAGAAGAAATACTTTTTTACCATTGTATAATACACCAAGAAGGGTTTTGTGCACAAACCTTTTTTAGAAGAAGTTGCTAAAGTTATGGAATTGGTGAAAATCAATTGCATTGTGGCAGAAACCCTTAATCATCGCCAATTTAAAAAGTTTTGGTACTTCTGAGTTGGCCAACCCCTGTTTTAACCTGTGCTCATAAACTTCCCTCAGGAAGAACGGTTCAAATTAATACATATCACATTATATATTATAATTGGTAATTGGAATATATGAGGAGTAAAAATAAAATATGCTTAGGATTTAATAAATGTCTCACAAAAGAATATGTAATGATATCTTCTTAAGGATGATAACAAATTATCAATGCATACTACAGTCTCACTTTACTTAACGCCAACTTGATCGACTAAATCCCGGATATATCGAAAGTTTACGAAGTAAATATTTGAAATTTGCATTGTTTACTGTATTGTAAAGCTCTGATACAATTGACACAACTGAGAAAAATCAATTAGTACCCAGAAACTCAACAACTTCCCTGATCTACGGTTTGCCCAAAATACATAAAGATGGAGTACCTCATAGGCCTATTGTCAGTGCGCTAAATTCTCCCACACAGGCTTTAGCATGATACTTAGCTACCCAGCTCTACATACTTAGTTTGAACGCAGAATCCTTCATAAGAGGTTCGTGGGATTTTGTCAACAAAATCAACAGTTTAAGTGCGTGCGAAAGTGACATTCTAGTTAGTTTTGACGTTATTTCTTTGTTCACGAAAGTCCCCATAAATAATGCTAGTGCTAGTAATACTAAAAGACAAATTACGGTAAGATGCGGTTCTATTAGTGAAAATTTGTTTGAAGAACACTCTTTTCAGTTGAAATGGCAACTTATATCAACAGGTCGAAGGAGCGGCCATGGGTTCACCTCTGCCTCCGGTAATCGCCAATACAATCATGGAGGACTTCGAAACTAAAACTTTGGTATCAACGGACCTGAAACCCAAATCCTGGTTCTGATATGTGGATGACACCTTTGTGGTTTTGTCTCACGGACGCGAAACCCTAAACCAGTTTCTAGAACACCTCAACTCAATTCACAGTAACATCCAATTCACTATGGAAGTTGAGCAAAATGGCAGTATTCCGTTCCTAGATGTCACTAGAAAACCCAATGGCAGCTTAGGGCACGCTGTGTACAGGAAGAAGACGCACACAGATAGGTACCTAAATGAAAATTCAATTCACAACCCTATGCAGAAGAACGCCGTGCTCTTGACTACCAGAGCTATTCGTATATCAGATAATGAACATATACAAGAAGAGAAGATACATCCGCTGACAGCATTGCTATGTAACGGTTATATAGCCGCAGAAATTCGGAAAGCTATCCACAAAGCTGAAAATCCCAGGGCTAAAGAGGAATCCAGACCTCCGGAAAGGTTAGCCTTTTTACCATACAGTAAAGATACTACGAATAAGATAGGACATGTTCTGAGAAGACATAACATAAAAACAATCTTCACGACCAAAGAAACCCTAGGCAAGACTTTCGTTCAGCTAAAGATCATACTTCTAGCTTAAAATCAGCCGATATCTACAACATCCTCTGCTCCTGTGGCACAAACTGTGTTGAGCAAACGGGGCGTTCCGTCGAATTCAGACTCCGAGAGCAAATATGTGATTGCAAACATAAGCGCATCAAAAAATTGGCGATAACGTAACACACCTGCATAACTAGCCACAAAATGGATTTTGAAAATGCTCAAGTGCTTCCTAAAATTCCGCATTACTTTTCAAGAATCATACGAGAAGCAATTGAGGTTGAGAAACAACCCAATAACATCAAAAGAGGGGATGGATTCAGGATCAACAAAGCTTGGACACCGGTGCAGGTTTTTTCCCCTACAGCGCTCAGGCCATAGCCCCATTGTGCAATCCGCCCTGTTAGGGCTCGTCCCCAAAAATCCCAGTGCCCACCGCGAAGGCTAGCAGCTGGTTTAAGGGGATGAGTTGTAAATTTTCCGGTTCTAGTATTTCAGCCCCAAGGTATTTGTGCCGCAGCCTCATGAGACTGAGGCATTGGCACAGTATGTGAAGAGAGGATTTGTCCCCTTCATGGCATAATCTGCAAGTGGGATCGTTTATAATGCCGATCCTATGTAGGTGTTTGTTCAGGTGACAGCAGCCCGTTAGGAGTCCTGTTAGGGTCCTGATTTACTTCTTGTTAAACTTCAGGAGCTCTTGGAACTTTGGTAGGGGTTCATCTCCGATAAAGAGTTTAGCCTGCCTAGGTCCTTGTTGCGACCACCAGTCCTGAGCGAATTGGGTTTTCACCCACTTCTTCATTTCTAGTTTTGCATTGCATTGTGGTATTCCGAGAACTGATTCTCGTCCGAACGGGTGCCCATTAGAGCCCTGTCTGGCCAGCAAGTCCGCCTCTTTGTTACCATAGATGTAGCTGTGGCCTGGTACCCACAGTAGTTTTACTGAGTTAGTTCACAGAGTCGCATCAGAGCCAAGCGACATTCAAGCACTAGCTCCGAAGTTACTCTGCAAGACTTTAGGGCTTGGAGAGCTGATTGGCTGTCGAAGCAAATGTAGATGTGTTTGCTTGCGGAACCTCGTTCTAAGTTTTCATGGGTGCATGCCAGTATAGCGTAAACTTCGGCCTGGACAACGGTGGTGTACTTGCCGAGAGAGAACGAAAGTTTTACTCTTGGTGATTCGCCATAGACACCTGCGCCTGTACCGTCTTGGGTCCTAGAGACTTCTGTGAACCACACAGGGCCCTTCGGAGTCAGAAGGTTGCAGTTTTGGGTGCTCTAGTCTTTCCATGCGGGAAGGAAGATTTTGTAAGGTGTGTTGAAGAAGTATCTGGTGATCATACGGTCACTTCTCATATTGAAGATGATTGGGTCTCCGCCAACCTCGGCAGGGCCCTCACGTGCCCCAGTGGTACCCCAGCATTTGACCACTGCCCAGCACACTTGAGCCTGTAAGCTGCCTTCTTAGCCTCAGACTCAATCACTATGTGTAGGGGCGCAAGTCCGAGAAGTGCCTGCAGAGCCGAAGTGGGGGCGGTTCGAATTGCTCCTGTCACTCTTAGACACGCTAGCCGTTGGAGTTGACCAAGACGTTTTCTTGTGTTTAATGGACACCGGTAGTTTGTTCTGTAAAGTTTCGGAAACAAGACCGATCCCATGGTTATGCCCTGCTGCAGCTGTTCCCGTCTGACGACGACGGCCAATCAGAATTACGACGTTCTGCTCGATTGGCTCAAAAGGGTGTACATATCTCCGCATCCCTGATTTGAATTTAGTACTACGAGGACTCTGAAGATGCAAGATGGAATGTCTTGCTAAACGTTAGTTTGTTTAGGTTCACAAACAGTAACCAGTAGTGCTGCCTTTGCTGAGTGTGACCTCCAATCGACGACGGGGTCGAAGCCGAAAATTAATCATAGTGTAGACAGTTCGACAAACCGCGAAAGCTTCAAACAGTATATACACAGATGTATTGGGATTGGCACCAATTGTTGCCACTACATTAGGTGAAGTCTATTTAATAATTTATGTATTACAATATTACAATATTAGTATATTTTGGTTAATGCTTCTACAGTTCAGAAATGTATTTATAAATCTTTCAGTTGTATTACGATGACTCAGTCGAGATCTTTGTATATTCAAACTATAATGTGTCTGCTACCAAGTATTCAACGCACTCTGGTCTTTTGGTTTTCGCGAGATTGTCTCTCCTATGCTTGTGTTGAGTGTGTAAAGTGCTGCACACAATATAAAGGAACTGTTTAACGTGAGCTGCAAACCGCAAGAAGTGCTTTGCACATTATCTCTGAATGTAGTCTTGGCAGAAATACTTTCGCTATTTTGAATGAAGGAGTAACGGTCGTGTTAAAATCAGATTTCTCATGATTTAGAATCGAATTCGCGTTCTTTAGTACAGTAGTGCAATTTAGAATAACTTCACTACGACCGCGACATATAGATTAAAGAAAACTTCAAACTTCCCTTTCGAGTTTTACAGTTCTATCTGTTTCATGTAAAGTATTAAGACAAGTAGTGATTGTTGTAACGAGCTTAGTATACCCTAGTCATGGCACTACTTGATCCTTACATAATAATAATAATAAAAATTTCAATGCCGTGGTAGGGCGTAGTGTCAGAGTTATCAGGTCATGCTAGAGCCTCTGCCTTGACCCAGCGGTCTACCAACGTAGTGGTAGCCGGAACTGACGCCTTTGACGACACCCTCCGAACGCACCCATACAGGATGGGCCTTGTGTTGGTACACATCTGTGTTCATGATTTTAAATTGAGAATTACTCAAATTAAAATTTATTAAAGAAATTGGTAGATAGATTTTGCTTTGAACGTCATTGCTTTTCCTTTAGAAAATGTTTACTATAATTTTGGCTGTGTTGAATGTAGGCGGTGGTTAAAATATACAGGACCTTTAGAAAGCCCTTAAGGGTCTGCTCTATTTAGTAAAGTTTCAGTTCGACATACGAAAACGGAAATTACACCTGTTAAACTTGGCTTTCAAGAAAATCTTCTATGGTATCACGTAATTGATTGTTTAAACGGAGGACCTAATTATAAATTTTACGAAAATATTAAATAGTGTAATTCTGTACTAAAACATTAATGCCTTTAGTTGTAATAATTCGGTGAAAATGATAGAGCTAGCGTAAGTTTTATTTCACATCCTGCATTACCTTACGCTCAGAAACTTAACGTTTAATATGAAAAGCACACCTGATCCAATATATTTCATTTTTAAGACATCCTATCTCAAGCTTACAAGTATGTTAGTGACAATGAGTAACGGAGTCTTTGCCAACCAGCATAAAATGAAAACATATTTTCTCAGTTGAACTGGGGGGCACTTTGGCTGTGGTTATTAGGTCAGCATTGTTTCAGCCGCTTTCAATTCGTATGGTTTCCAAATCTGACAAAAGATTTTAAAATCATTGTTACCACCAACTCATTGTAAGCAAAATGTAATGACCATCTCTGCCGACAATTAGCCACAAATTTTTATTCCTGCACTATTTGAATTCACAACGAAAAGGGTTGCGAGGCATAGAATAAAACCGCACAACGGCCGTTCAAGTTGACCTTCTCTAGTTTTCTGAATTTCAATGCCTGCGACCTGTAAACCACCATTCTGTGGCTACCCCTTTTTATCGCACCGGACACGTTTCTAAAATGACCTCAGAAACTGTTATTTACTTCTCTATTGAAGTAAAGCAGCGGGAATTTGATCCTTGTAATATTTGTGTAGATACAGACAAATGTTTGAAAATTGTTGTATCTCGAGGATTATAATTAGAATAATGTAATTACTACTTTGAGTTATTTGAAATAACAACTAAATTGAAAGTGGCTGAACCCGTGGGATCTCCTCCACGCTGTAGTTACTTACATTTATTCAAAAAGAAGGTCTAAACAGTCCAATTGGATTTTACCTTGCTTTTTACAGAAGTAGATTCCTTTTAGGAATCTCTAGTGTTTCATCACATCACAATTGTTAAAAGCATATCTTCCAAACCATTGATAAAGAATGATATGCTTATGACGCTGATATTTACACAATTTTTTTAATGGGGGTATGAAAAATAACATTTACAAATATTTGCAATCTTTAGGAGCTGGAAGGTATGTTTTAGGAGTTGAAATCCAAGGCCTAGCAACATGATTTACGTCAATAGAATGCAAAATATGAAATGTCAACAAATGTTTTACTGCTGAAAAGCATACTTTAGACGTTGAAATAGTTGCACAGGTAGTTCTAATATCATTTCTTAAATATTTTCCACAATATGTAATTTAAATAAAGGTTTACCTTTTCGGGGCTGGAGAGTGTGCTTTAGTAGTTGAAATACCTGTGGGGGGGGGGTAGTTTTAACCTCAATGACTTAATAGAATCCAGTGAACGGTATTTATACTGCTGAAGGTTTAAAACGTTTTTAGTCAAATTAAGAACATACTTAATACAAAGAAACCGCTGTAAACAGCAAGTAAATAATTATGTGTTGGTGTTTAATTCTAGTTAATACTAATTGAGGGTTCTACTATTAATTAATAAATTACTCAATCTATTGATGCAATGTCTGCCAAAACAAACGCGTGAGCCGACCCATGCCATCAATATTTATACTTTCATAGTCTCTACATACATTGAATGTAAAGGACACCCATTTAACATACACTGGCTGCCATTTTTCCTGTGTGTGTTTTACGTAGATAGAGACTTAAGCAGCAGCAGTAATTTTCACACCTATTAAAGGGCTTTTAATTAACCTAAAGTTAATGTCATTCAGATTTCCAAACGGAATAAGCATACAGAAAGTCGAATTATAAGAGAGGTCACAAATAGCATAAAATTTGAATTTATACACACAATTTTTCATTACCGTTGTGAAAAAAGAAGAGCAAGCAGCTATCTTCTTTTCTGTTGACCAGGCTTCCGTAAAAACTGAAACTGGATATGAATATGCTCACGGTAAGTTAGTATTGCTTCCGGTATAACTGGAAGTAATACCGTGTCTTCATTTTCAAATCGATAGCTATGGTTTCTATTATGGATTTTAAATGTACGTATGCGTAGCTTTACAATGATCCTGAACTTGAGTATTACATCCTGCAAAAAATGGAAGTCACAGGTCATTAAACCTAAAATTTTCAACATTTTTAGTGGGGCCTAGGGACATGCTTCGCCAATAATTAACAAACCCTTTTGTAAGACTGGCAGGTCTTTATCACACGGCAATTTTACCCATGTTTATAAAAAAAAATTAAGGTTACTTAAGGATTAACCGTTTTTGATGAAAAAAGAAGAGAAATTGTCAACAGAAAATTTCAAAAATTCTTAGACGCTCTCAGTGACGAGCTTCGTTAATAAGTTAAAACAGTTCGTTGGTCTGTGTTGCCTTTATCACCTTACAAGATGTAATTAAATTCTTGAGAGCTAGTTTCGAAAAATGTTTCCAAAATTTCATTTTCCGTATGATTATAAAATTAAAATATATTATGTTTCACACGAAAAAAGTTAGAAGAATAGAAATATAATATTGTTGTTTAATATACTAATGACAAATAATTACATTTTACATTTTAATTCCAATTCAGGCCAAAGTCCAAATGTTTTTTTTTTTTTATAATAAAATATCTAATTTAAAACGAAATTTGGATAATCGCCAAAATACTTTAAATCCAGAGCACCGAAGATAAAATACTCAGGCTTACATCCATTGTATATTTCTGTTAGATAATTTTGTGAAAAGGAATACCATGTTCCACGCTTGATGGGCATCAAATTGGTTGTCCACATGCCAAGTTTTCACACTTTCACTACTTTCAATACTTTAGGAGAAAAGGCGTATTGACATTTAATAATTTTTTAGCGTAAAATATGTGTTTTTTAATTAATCTATAAGTAAATTGTAATCATAAATGCATGAGACATTATATGAATCAACGTAGCAAAGTTTTAAGTACTTCTAATAGTAAAAAATACGTACAATGGTATCAGTACTTTCATTAACATACCGTGTCTACGTCCTGACGTTCGTACGCCAACCCGTTTCTGCGACCAAACGGGTCGCGTCAAACCGGCCGCAACGAACTGGCCGATTCAATACGTCTCAGACCGGTTTTCAGTTCGGTGTATCTAAAATATAGACAGCTGTATAGAAATATTTGCTTACCATACTTTATTTTAGCTTAGAAGAGTTTGTGCAGATTCTTATGTGAATCTGCATGACAATTTTATGTAGGGAAACATAACTTTAAAAATATACAGGCTGATAAGTTATAATAATGAAAATAGATATATTTCGACAATCAAATATTAATTTGTTTCTCCGATCTTTAAATAATTAAATTTTTTCTTAAATTTTCTTAAAGTTTGCGTTAGGAAAAAGTTTTGAGGTTGAGATCGAAATTGTGTCTTTATTTGTGCAAGGAATTTAAAATCGAAAAATATTTGTTTTTACCTTTCTACTCCTTCACTGACAGCGTTTTCGTCTCATTGTTGGGCATCGGCCTCTTCTCGGCCACGTGTTCCTCCTCAGTACTAAGGTAGTGCTGCTGAGATACCTCAAAGCGCTGGGCAGGTGAATGGTTAAGGAAACTTGACACTGCAAACTGAGATACCTCAAAGTGTAATCGTCAAGAGAGGCCATAAGCTGCTGAGATACCTCAACGCGCTGACAGGTGAAGGGTTCAGGAAACTTGACGCTGCAGCTGAGATACCTCAAAAGCGCTGGCAGGCGAAGGTTAAGGAAACTTGACGCTGCAGCTGAGATACCCCAAAGCGTAATCGTCAAGGGAAGCCGTAAGCTGCTGAGATACCTCAAAGCGCTGGGCAGGTGAATGGTTAAGGAAACTTGACACTGCAACTGAGATACCTCAAAGCGCAATCGTCAAGAGAGGCCGTAAGCTACTGAGATACCTCAACGCGCTGGCAGGTGAAGGGTTAAGGAAACTTAACGCCGCAGCTGAGATACCTCAAAGCGTAATCGTCAAGGGAAGCCGTAAGCTGCTGAGATACCTCAAAGCGCTGGCAGGTGAAGGTTAAGGAAACTTGACGCTGCAGCTGAGATACCTCAAAGCGTAATCGTCAAGAGATGCCGTAAGCTGCTAAGATACCTCAAAGCGCTGGTAGGTGAAGGGTTAGGGAACCTGTAAAGGAGCACTGTGCTTCTTGACGTTAAAATCAGGAATCCTTCATAACAACTTACTTCTGCTTTTATAGGCCAAAAGTGGATGCGCGATCGACTAATAATTTTTGAAAAAATAAGTTATTTATCTGTTAAAAATCTGAAGAACCAAACTAAATAAATAACTCCCATAATTTAGTGTCTAGTTAATACGTCTATGTGCGGAATGTCACCCATGAGGGTAATCAACAAAAAATGTAATATTTAGAAAGGTTTATGGCCTAAACTAAACCAAACATTTATCACAACAGACCGCGCTAAAGTCAGCTGTTATTGCATATCTTAGGTACTGGAGATCAACTAATTCGAAGTCATATTGTTAATCAAAGACCGGAAATAAATAGCTGAAAGAAAACGCTGAAAACGAATGTTTTAAATATGAAAATATAAAATTCAACTACCGAATGGGTAGTCGTTTTACAATTCCATTCATTGTATATGAAAGTTGGTGTTTATTTTATGATCGTTGCCCTGATAAATTAGGTTTACTCGTAAAGGATGGTCCCTCTACAGAAAAAAAACACGTATAAAGGAACGGCCATTCCCAAGATTAAAGAGGCGTGATTTCCAAACGCCAACTAAAATACATTAGCAGTTATATTTAACATGAAATATGTGTGCGAGTATAGATTAAAAATTAATATTATGAGCATATTGTCCCAAAGTTCAACTGTCCGTAATAATATAACGATAATGGCAAATGCCGTCCGCTACAGTAGAAACACGGGGGACCTACAGTTTAACGTCGAATCCGAACGATAGAAATTCCAGAGAAGGTTTTTAGTATTAAGATCCCGCGGTTGCAAGCCGGATTGGAAAATTGTGTGTGATGGGTTGCAGACAAGATTTTTATAAATCCGCATAGTAATGCTTGGGTTTCGAATCCAAGCCAGAATCGACGTTTAACTCAGAAAGGGAGCGCTCCACCAACTGAGCTACTACCACACCTAGTCCTTAACTTTAGTAAATTTATCATAAATATAAAAACATACATATAATTTTTGTTTTGTTTACTGTGATTTTCTCAATGCAAATAAAAATTATTTCTTAATAAAATGGAAAAGAAAAGGAAAATTATGGTTGGTTCATTCTCCTATGTGGGATATGCTCCTATAACGATCAGTCGGGTTCTACATTGAAATTTTCCGCCATTCTTGCAGCAATATGGGGAATATAGGGATGGGAAATGCTAGATAAATTAGATAACAGCATTTTTGGTGGCTAATACTGCCCCAGTGCTTATCTGCGTGATCCAAGAAAACCACGGAAATACTTAGTTAGGACGGACGGTCACTGGGATTGAACCCTTTACCTTCCGTTACCACTGATCCACCTCTGTGGGGTGGAAAACCCTGTACCGAGGCGATGCATAAAGTTCCCCTGTGTGAAAACTGTATATAATGCATATATTTTTGTCAGATATTTTCTGGGAAGTTTTATGAAATAAGAATTTGGCAACATGGTAGAAAATATTGGTAGGCGACAAGCTATATCTACATGTCTCCTAAAATATCATCGTATAGTGTTTGACTGACTAAAATATTGGAATTAGTTATGTAGTTGGTTTTCCCTTAGGAGCTGAGAAATCAAGAATAAGAAAACACAATTTTATTTATTTATTTATTATTAGTAATTTTACAGGCCATCAACAACATTGGCTATTAGTCCTGGGATCAGTAAATTTATATTTTGTTGGATAGATTAGCGAGTTTTAGTAGCACATTCGTTTTACTGTATTAAGAAAGTTGTGGTCTAATACTCGTATATCCGAACGGTTGTCTGTAGTAATTTTGGATATTCTTCTTTCTGGCTCATATTTAGCGCAATGGATGATTATATGCTTGATGGTGACACAGGTGTTGCAATTATCACACATTGGCGGTTCTTCCCTTTGGAATAAGTATACGTGAATAAGACGGGTAGGACAAATTCTCAGCCTGGTGAGTATTACTTGTTAACAGGGTGTTTTGGAGAGGCCCACGGTTCTATTGTCAGCTTCACCATTCTGAGTTTCTTCTTGTTGGTATTTCTCCATTCGGTTTGCTGTGTTTCAAGTATTCATTTCTTTACGTGTTTCTGATATCTTGGTGATATTGATTTTCTGTTCTTATGTTGTCTTCACCTGCAGATTTTTCATTACCATTTATTCCGATATGGAAGGTAATCCATATTAATGGTACATATTTGTTTTGATTATGTAGATTGTGTACTTGTTCTAAGATGTTTAGTATTAATTAATGTTGTGGTGTGGTTTGAAGAGCAATAAGCAATAAGGAGCTTTGGATATTGGAATGAGGCTTTGTAATACGTTACGTGCTTTAGCTGTGGAGATGCTGGTTTCGTTTGGTAGTCTACAGGGTGGGTCTCCTAAGACAAATCAGCTTGATATCTCGCTTGTTTGAAACTAGTGCTGTCAAACGATTCCGAGTCTAGAATCGGAATCGGTTCTTTAGCTTTAAGAATCGGTTCTGCGGCGTCGTTAAAACCGATTCTCGATTCTAGAATCGAAATCCGATTCTAGAATTGAGAATCGAAATCCGATTCTAGAATCGAGAATCGAAATCCGATTCTAGAATCGCGAATCTAAATCCGATTCTAGAATCGAGAATCTAAATCCGATTCTAGAATCGAGAATCGAAATCCTAGTTTAGAATTGAGAATCGAAATCCGATTCTAGAATCGAGAATTAAATTCCGATTCTAAAATCGAAGATGTATTTTCGATTCTAAGAATTGAAAACTGATTTCCTAATCTAAAATCTACGATTCATTTAGTTTTCAAGAATCTGTTTCCTACTCTAAAATCATCAACAAAGATTCGTTTTCGGGTCGAAGGATCGCAGAAATAAAGACAAAATATTTTGGAGTACTGATAATCGTTCGCATCCTTCTTACTAAGGTAATCTTAAGCTTTCTATTTAAATAGGGGTTTTAAATGCCCAGTTCCTCATGTGCGCAAACCTTTTCTACTTATTGCAAACACCTGTTACCTAATACCATTTTGCGGTTGAACTATTCTTTATTAATAGGTACTATAAGCGGTTTGATGTACTTATTTTTAAATTTAAACAAGATATTGGTTTAAAACGTATTTTACTTCTACCGAAGTATGGAAAAGAATCAAGGCAAAAAGCTGCCAAATAAAAATCAATTATGCTGTATGGTTTTCTAACGAAGGCCCCCCACCAGTTTTTAAAAATGTTGACTTTAATGCCCGATTACTCAAAAACAAAATCACCATGGCAATAATAATTGGACTCATTAAACAGGCGAATAAATGAGGCTACGGTAGGCGGAAAAAATCCTAGGGAAATAAATTCTCGGAATAAATACCTGAAAAAAAAACCTCGGAAAATATCCTACGAAAAAATCCTATTAAAAAGAATCATTGATAAAAAATCCTTACAAAAACAGCTAGACAAAACATTTTAGTAATTTGTTTTCAGTTGTTTTAGAATTTTAGTTTTGATGTATTTAGAAACTAAAGTATGCACTTAAAGGGAAAATGTTAATATTTGTTTTAATAAGTAGTAGTAAGTAATTACCCACTACAGGCAATCTAAGCTAACTTATTTTTGCAACCCTTTAAAATTATAAATAATATACTTAAATAAATTGCAGTTAAATAAATACATTGCATCTTATGCAGCATTAAAACTTTGACAGCGATTATCTGGAAACCCTCTTTTATATGGCATGGACTTTTATTTATAACCCGTTGTTGAGATTAAGCTCAAGGCGCGTAGAAACTTTCATTTTTTGACCAAAGTAGCTTTTGTGCTGAATTTAATTGCGGTTCTATGGTCTAAAGAAAATTGATATATTCGCATAATTAGAATAGTTAAATCAAAAAATATAAAACCCTGCGCTAGAAATGAGCGACCGCCACTTGGACGCGGCCGCTGCCCCACCAATATTATTATTTATTAGTAACTTCTCCTTCGTCTAACACGTATGCATGCCTTGTTTTCGTTCTCGCTCGTTCGGAGCACTTTCAAGCAGGGTTGTTAAATAGTTTTGTTATTATTTCTTTAAGAGAAGACAAACGAGTTTTGATTCTAGAATCGAGAATCGAAATCCAGTTCTGGAATCTAGAATCGAAATCCGATTCTAGAATCGAGAACCGAACTCCGATTCTAGAATCGAGAATCGAAATTCGATTCTATAATCGAGAATCGAAATCCGATTCTAGAATCGAGAATGGAAACCCGATTCTAGAATCAAGAATCGAAATCCGATTCTAGAACCGAGAACCGATTCTTGTGGAATCGATTCTTTTCAGAATCGAGAATCGATTCTCAAAATTTCCGATTTTTGACAGCACTATTTGAAACATTAGAAAAATTAATTTTGCACAGATTGTAATAGGTAGTGCCCCCTGTGTTTAGGCACTGTCAAAAATATTTTTAGGTTCTTGCGACGAGGTTAAACAATTTTTAGAAACTTCTTATAAAAAACTTTTTTAAAAATTCAAATTTTGTTGGTATAAATTATTAAGAACGTTGTTTTTCGTAATGCTCCATATTTTAAAAATCGTTTTCAATCTGTTTTCCGCAAATAACTTAAAAAATGTTTTGATTTTGTCCGTCAGTTTATATTAGTGCGGTATTAACGTAAAGCGTAAAATAAAACAATAGTACGAGGGGTACTGATATCTAGTTAGCCTGGAAAGTTTCTAGTAAAGAAAAGTGAATATGGTTGCTATGGTTACAACTATAATGTTTTATAAATAAGTTGTCAAAGTTTGACATCCATTAGTTGAACGGTGATCAAACTGTGAATTTTTGAACAGCATGTCTGAGAAAAATATAGAATTTGAAAAAATCGACTTTCGGTCAGTTAAGTATTTATTTTTGAAACGGTTATCGGACAAAGAAATTTTTGGGATATGATAGAAACCTTAGGTGATCAGTGTCCTTCATACGCCACTATTAAAAACTGGGTTGCGGAATATAGAAAGGGAAGATCAGATGTGAAAAATGAGCAATTTCTGTGACCACTCCGGAAAACATTGATTCTGTCCATGATATGGTTTTAAAAAAACGCCGTATTGGGATTAAGAATATAGCAGAAGCATTGCATATTTCCTATGAACGTGTGTATCACATCATTTATCACGACTTGGGTATGAGAAAGCTTTCGGCCAAATGGGTTCCAAGATGTTTGAACGTTGATCAGAAGCGCGTTCGACTAACGACGTCAAAGGAAATCTGCCACCGTTTTGCAGAAGATTCCTCAAACTTTTTGGACCGGCTTGTTACTATGGCCGAAACGTGGATCCATCACTATGATCCAGAGACTAAAGAGCAATCCAAACGGTGGAAGCTTGTTGGTTCTCCACGACCCAAAAAATTCCGTGTTCAAAAATCGGCTGGCAAGATTCTTGCTTCTGTTTGCTGGGATAAAGATGGGATAATTCTGATAGATTATTTGGAACGGGGTAGAACTATCACGGGAGCATATTATATTGAGTTGCTAACTAAATTACGTAAGAAAACAGTGGAAAACGCCGCGAAACACTTGCCAGAAGTGTGCTCTTTTTGCAAGACAACGCTCCTGCTCACAAGTCGTTGCACTGCAAAAATTGATGAAATTGTTTTGAATTGGTTGACCACCCATCCTATTCTCCGGATTTAGCACCATCAGACTATTATTTGTTCCCAAAACTCAAAAAACATTTGAAAGGTAAAAGATTTTCGACAAATGACGAAGCAATATGTGCTGAGGAATGGTTTGCAGACCAAGACAAACATTTTTTTAACGGCTTAGAATTACTTTATAAACGTTTTGCTAAATGTATAAGTCTTAAAGGAGATTATGTTGAATAAATAAAATTTGGTTTTGAAATATTGTGGCGTTTTATATGGTAGGCTCAGTACTTATCAATGCCCCCTCGTAGATCTTTTTTTTTTCACTCATTCATACTACCGTTCCCCCCACCCGGAACCGCTTTCGCATTACTTCAGGGGGGTGCGGGCGTCCCTTACATACTAAACATTCATGCAACATGCACCCTAAACTTAACTAAGCAAATGCGGTCCTCCCAGTCGGGATTCGATCGCCCCAACGGAGCAACTGCATTTACTGTGACCTCGAGTGGCTGATGCGTTCTCGCACTAGACCACCGCGGTCCCTCCCTCGTAGATCTACCTGGAAATCACCTAACGTAAAATAAAGTAGTGCGGATGCGGTCTTCCCAGATACTTTTAAATGCGGAGTTTTACAATTATATAAGTAGTTCGTGTAGATGGTTGTAAATTGATGTCATTATCACGTTAATTTGTTTAGTTTAAATCAATTTATAAAATTAATAAAGAACCTAATTCGCTGTGTGTCACTCATATAAGTAAAACTGACATCTGAGAAAGGCCTTAGAAGTAATTTCCAGGTAGAAACGGAAGATTTTGACACGATAAAGCCGGGCGGGGACGGTTTCTCTTAATTTTGTCGCTACCTATAACAATCTGTCCAAAAATAATTATTTTAATATTTCAAATAAAGGAGATATCAAGCTGATTCGTCTTAACAGACTCACCCTGTATATGTGCGATACTCTTCTTTATAGACGTACGCTGTTCCCGTAGTGTTTCCTAGTTTTGAGGCACCGTGAAGATGTGTTTGTGCTCTATCATCGTATTGACTGTTTCATGGAGTTTGGCCTTATACAGGGCGATCCTGAAACAGTTGGTCTAACTTGGGAGAGAGTTCACCACACCAAAATAATAAAAAGAAGTTTATTTAAACTTTAATCTGAAAACGTTTCGTTCCGGAGTTACAGCACTTTTTTGCACATAATTATCGTAATAGTTAGACCAATGTTTTAAAATTTTATGTGCATTTCTTACTCATCTAGGTTGAAAATTAGAGCCTAGTTTCGTTTTAGAAAGTGTACCAGGAGACTCTCAAATGGGAGGATTAAATACTGTTTCTTACAATATCTTTTATATTGTTTTGTTTGCCTTATTTTTGACAAAATAATTGTTATGTTTATTTGATTTTGTGCCACTTTGTCTGGATTAGAGTCATACTTTAATTGCCGCGGAGTTATGAGGGGCCAATTCCGCAAAGGCTTGAAGTTTCCCTTTGTAAGCCGAAATAGCCGATTCGTGTTTTGTCTGCACCTGACCCTGGACGCTTTCTGCGAATTTATGTTTCAGATCTTTCCAGAACTATTTCATCATATTTCTCAAGGTGGCGTAATATTTTTGACCAACGCATGTTCACGTAGCGTTTAGCTCTTCAGTCAGCCTTCGATCTTCGCTGAACTCCGGTCTAACAAGTTCATCTACGAGGGCCGTTAAGAAATTAAGTACTGCAGGGGCGGCTTTTGGTTTTCGATGGGAATCCATCGCGTGTATTTTCGTATCACTGTTTCACCGTGGAGTGAACAGACCACAGACAAGTGTCGGATTTATAGAAATACGCTGAAATTTATCCCTGGAGGCAATTCATTGCGAATTTGCCGATCGCCTTTGGTGGATTAGTATGGAGCCCATTCGTTGTTCCTGTACCTGTGCCGTTGCTGCGACAAATGTTTGGTCCCAAAGTTTTCTATAGAAGAACGTCTACCTTTTTTCCGGACCTGAAAGTACCCCAGGCTGTACCTGCATCTGGAAAATTAATCCCCAGAATTGTGCTTGCCTTCACCGGAATTCAAGGTAAACGACGTAGTTTTGATGTGTGGTGAAAAAAAAAGAAAGAAACCTTTTTCGCGCTAACTTGCAAAATTCCAAGTGACTGAACCCGTTTTTTTATGTAACAAGAAGCTACCTTCAGTCGCCGATTGTCCTTTGTCGTATTACTAATTGTAAAGAGTAATTTTTGTTATATTGTGTGATTCTCCGACGCCACTGGCTACGTAGTTGTTTGAAGAATGTAAATAACGTCCGTCAGCGACGTTGAGTTCTTCCCTTGAACGTTCAAATTAAAACTTTGTAATATGGAACTATAAAATCACCATTTGTGGTCATTCTTTTGTACTTTTGTCATTTCCAATAATTGAATTATATGTGTTTTAAAATTTACCGCCTCTTTTTATTATTGTGTATTTTGCATTTGTGTATTCATGAAATTTGCAAGCTTTCTAAA
This sequence comes from Limonius californicus, assembly GCA_014611495.1. Taxonomy (NCBI): domain Eukaryota; kingdom Metazoa; phylum Arthropoda; class Insecta; order Coleoptera; family Elateridae; genus Limonius; species Limonius californicus. The sequence continues at coordinate 43,864 of JABXWE010001388.1, read as the reverse complement.
CAGGAGGGAGGCACAATAAAGGAGAGTTCGATTCCCGTAAGCTGTCGCCTTCTCGACCTTCCACGAGGACCTACAATCAGCTGTGATTTGGAAGGTGGCGCCCGCTAATTTTGACCCACTCTGTACACAACTAGGAAGATTTCCCCCGTACGGGATTTCTGTGAATCCCTCCTACTCCTCTGAGCTAAGCTGCAGGCCTTTTTCCACCTATGCCGTGAAAATTTGGAAATTTTGTACTATGTGAATGCAACGTCAGTATAGATTCAGGACAACAAGACAAAAAAAAACTCATATAATTTGTCCGCAAACGCTTAGAATTCTAGATACAACCCCTTCAATGTTAATAAGTTAGATTATGTTTAGATAAAACATTTCTTGGGTTGACCTATATGAAGTCAGTAGCTAAAGATAGCAACCGTTTTGCCGAAAATTGCCGAGCACCATAAAGACACGAAAAAAGTAGATTGCGGTAAAATGAATGCTGTCGCAGGTATAAATGAAAACACGTAAATTACTAATAATTTCAAAATTTTATGGTATGCATTGATTTATAATAAGAATAGCATCTTAGACGACACTTCAAACATTTTGGTTGTTGCACAGCAATTTATGTGCAGTTAAGAATTAATCTTACTTTCTTATAATTTTTGAAACACTGAGGCAAGTTTTTTATATTCTCCTCATATGTTGGCAAATAAATGGCACAGTTCAATGTTGCGGACAGCAGTGGTATTATAAAATCAAAAGATCTTCTCAAACTCGTTGGACTTTTTTGAAAGAGCCCAGATTACACAGTGAAGGTGAGATTCAATTTGAGTTTGATCAATGCAAGTAATATGCTGTCTGTAATGTCATGTTTCCTCAATTTCATACTCGTAATAGTTTTTTCAACACACTTCACAATGCAATTGAACAGATCACAGGAAATTCCTGTGTATGCCACTAACAGTTTATTTGACTTTAAGATACCATACACTGCTGTTGGGACTAATTGAACTGTGTCAACTTGAACCTCCTTGTTCTGATTATTTGGCAGCTTTGTTTGATCTGTACAAACTTCTGCTAATAACTCTAAAGATGCAGTATCACTTTCCCTGAGTGGTAACTGAATTGTTTCAGTGAGTGGCAAGTTATCTTCGACGTTATCTTCCATCAGTTCTTCCGCAGCGGTTGATTGACTAGGAGGCACATACTTTTGACGATTTTGAAAACGCAGTGACCTTCCACTGTCAGATTTCTCTACATCATGCTTTCGCAATGGAATTTTGCAAGAAGGCACCACATTTTTCTTCAATACTTTTTTAGATTTCAATAGTGTAGCTAAAACAAAACATGAATGAGCAAATTACTGAAGGCTATGGTATAGGTAACCCAAATATCATTTTTGCAATAATAATTATTTAAAGTACATTAGGAATATCAATACTATTATTTACTAGTCATATACATACTTGGATGGAAATCTTCTTCTTTGAAATGGAGTGAACACACTAACATATACTTTGAAATTGGTTTACCAATTCGTAGTATATAAGCCCATTGTTTGAACAGCTTCAAATCTTTGGGGAATTTATGCAAACTAATACCTTTCCTGGCGTAACTTTGGCACTGAGGTACTGAACAAATACACCTCGATTTACGTTCCATAATTATTATTAAATAAATATCTCATTAAAGAAAATTAATATCAGAAATGATGTACAACTTTATATCCACTATGTTATTTAAACGGTATTATGAACAGCTGATTTATGTTGTTCACGTCTTCTTCAGTTGCTCATTCCTCCGCTAGGCGCCAACACTTGTCTTGCAGGTTTCCAATACGGAAACCGATATTATTTCCTGCACTTTATAAGTATGGGGTGAATATAACCAATCGTTGCGAAACCATATTAGTCGAGAACTGCAAAAAATAATTTAACCTGTAGCTGTGTAACAGTTTCGATTCAAATCTTATTTGTACTTTTTTACCAAAACATTTGAATTATAAAACATAACTTAGTTTTAAAAAATTATTATTAGATTTACATCTGGAATTAACGATATAAAATGTATTTCACCCTTCAATTAACTATAAGGTGTTTTAATGTACAAGGTTTTGTAATTATTATAAAATTAGAATCCAATTAATTTTTAAACAATTATGAAGCACTTGATAACATCACTTTACGTTTTTAAGTTACTACATATATGTAGTGTTAAGTAAGTGGTTGTTCTTGTGCTTTCAGTTCAACTCTAAAAGAAAAAAGATAAGATTTGAAACAAAACTGTTACGGAGCTACAGGTTAAATCACTTCTTGCGGTTCTCGTTTGGCATTTACATAATTTTTAGAGCTAAATAGCAAACTGGCATAGATTTACCTTCACCTATAATTCTTGATTATTATAGGAGTGGTTGAAATGCAACTCCAAAGAAGGCTTGGGATAGTTGGACAGGATTACTTTTGGTGTTGACATATTCCATAGGGGGATTTTGCTTATAGTATGGATTGTGACTGACGGTACTTAGAGGTCATATTTGGATTTTAGAGATTAGATACGACTGCAGAACTGTTTAGAAGTTTTGTTTGGACTTATGAAGGAAGGTTCTCAATTGATATGTTGATAAGCAGGGTTATTGGGATAGGCGGCGATTTTAACTGCGTAGACTAGCAGTACATTGTTTCGTCTAAATTGTAGTAGGGGTTCTCCAGCTTCTATTAGTAAGCTCTTAACTGGGCTACTTCGAGAACACCCAGAAGCGATATCAATTGGTCTTAGTGTACTGTTTGTGGCAGAAGAGTATATTATGGCTCCATAGTCTATTTTAGATTTAAAGGTTGCTCTATATAGATTCAATAGGACTTCATTTTCTGCTCCCCAGATAGTATGTGTTAAGTATTTTATAACATTAATTTTCCTCATAAATTCATTTATTAGATGTCTTAAATGCTGTTTTCAGGTGAGTTTCCGATCCAGTTGTAATCTCAAGTATTTAATAGATGTTTCGTATTGAATTTGCTTATTGTTAAGCATTATTTTTGGATTTAGGTTATATTATTGTAGTTTGCAGAAGTGTATGCTTTTGGTTTTACTGGTTGAGAAGTTAAAACCTATAATTGCACACTAATCTTCAAATTTTTTAACAGTGGTGATAGATTATTTCCTTTTGCAGTAGATGACTAGATTTTCTACGTAGAGGGAGGCTTTCGTTGGTATTTGAATAGCTATGTCTATCTTGTTAATAGCTACGTTGAACAAAGTTGTGTTAAGTATGGCTCCTTGAGGCATTCAGTATATAAGGTATTGGTAATTGGTTAATAATATTTTCTATCATGGTAGAATCTATCAGTAGGTTTGGTGGGAGGTATATATTATATATAGTTAATTTAAATGTAGATGTGACTTCAACTTCTATTGTTTCGAGATTTGCATTCAGGTTGATTGGTTACGAGGTTAGATTATCATGTAGTAATATAGCTAATTCCCAACTTGCTAAATCGCCTATTATTCGATCTTTTCGCTATTCGGTATAACTTCTGATACTAGGATTTTGGTTTGGTTTTAGTGATTTAGTAGTTAGTAACAATTGGGGTACAGAACCTGTTGCAGTTCCAATTTATAATGAATTTTATTCAATTACATTTTGAGATGAGGTGTCATCTATGGCCATTATGCTTGATAGGGATATTGAGTATTTTATATCGAGCTGTACAGCTTCAATAAGTTTTCCAGTTATTCGTGTGCATTTATACTGTAAGCTTCTTTAAAAACACAATTTTGATATTGAATATTTCGTTAGTTTTAGGTACTTCATAATGTTCTGGAAAGTATGTTGGGGGGGGGGGGGGTAAGGAGGATATACCCTGTGGCTTTTAGGTTTAATGTACTAGAACCCTTCTAACTGAGCTTTATTAAAAAATGTTCTGCTTTAATATACCGGACTACATGTTAACACTCTGTGGGTATTTAGTATTAGTTTTCGTAAATAAATATAGATCTTTTTTGGCATTACCTGAAATATTGACTATTTGCTTCTCCATTTAATGTAAACGTGCATTCACCAATAAATAAAATACGCTGGCGTAAAATCCTGTTTCGTGTTTCTTTTCAATTATTGTTTGGGAAATCTCCGTTTATTTGCCTTTGGGGTCATTCCGAATCAAGTCGACCAATGTTTGAATCGTCACATCACTGAGTTTATTGAAATTCATGGATAAGAAGCACGGTATAGAGATATCTAAAAATATAAATTCAGTTACTTGAAACTGTCGTCGAATGCCTATACAGGGTGACATTAAAATAACTGCAATTAATTTAATGGGTGTTGAATTCTTTGTAAGCGTTGAAATATTTTATTCTGAAATCTAGTGTACATTTTTCCTAAAAGAATCCATGATAGTTCGTTCTTTATCTTACCCCATATCTGTATTTCCAGAATATTTTTGATTTTAAACATAATCTTTAAATACTTCAATTTTTTAATTCACTAAATTGTTTAGTCTAAATCTGAGATCTGTCTTGCAACACTTTTTTGTGTATTAACACTTCACTTTGCTCTGCTTCTTTAACTGACATTTTTACGTCTCTTTACAATACCTAGCTCAAATGGTTTGGTCCTCTTGAGCCTTCTCACTAGATCTGTATTGGCGAGGAGTTGGATTACCTCCATGTTTTTATTCCTAGATCTTTATGGATATCACTTTTTCAAGTATACCAGGCGCATCTACGGTATTCCTCAGCACTTTGTTTTGGAAATTTTGTATTTGTTTAATGTTAGTTTTGTCGGCGCAGCCCCAACGTTAACAACCGTTTTAAAACTTTATTGTACAGAAGTAACTTGTTATGTATTGAAAGTGATGAGTTTCTTCCCAGTAGCCAATACATTGTCCTATATTTCATATTTAGTTCCTTTCTTTTCTTCTTTATATGTTCTTTCCATCGTAGTTTGGCATCCAAGTTCATTCCAAGATACGTAGCTGTATGATCCTGTTGTTGAGTGTCACTGGCACACAATCATCCTTCTTGTTCATGAAGTTGATATGCTTTTTCTTAGTTTTATTCTCAATCGTTTTGTCCATCTGTCCACCTGGTGTGTGGCTTGTTGTAATGTTTCTGCCGTTTCTTCAGTTTTTTCGCCTACCTCTAGTATTGCAGTGTTGTCTGCAAACGTCGCTATTGTTATCTCATTGGTTGACGGGATGTCGTTGGTGTACAATAGGTATAGTATGGACCCCAGTACACTGCCTAGTGGTACCCCTGTCTTAATTTCGTATAAGTCGAAGTATTCCTCCTCTCGTTTGATCCTGATAGTCTGTTTGCGATGTAAGACTTCAGAAGTTCAGAAAATTGTTTAGGAGAATATCTTTCTAGTTGACGATTTAGTCCATGATGTCATACTTAGTTAAAAGCCTGGGCAACATCTACGAAGATTGTTGAGCAGACTCCTTCTCCTTAAGACTTTTCTCTATGGTATTTATTACCCTGTAAACTTGCAATACAGTTGGTTTCGGAATCCAAACAGGTGTGTTGGCATCAGTTATTTTCTTTCTATCATTGGTTTGAACCTTTTGAGTAATAGTTTTTCAAATAACTTTGAAATTATCGGCAAGAGCGAGAAGGGCCAATATGATTGTGTTTTATTCGGCGGTTTTCCAGGCTTCTGTATCATTATGACTTCGGTTACCTTCCATACGTTCGGTACATACTTTAGTCGAAATGCTGCATTTATTATGTTAGTTAGTTTTAATATTGCTTTTCTAACTAGGTGTTTTAATACTTTCCAAGTTATTAAAACAAGTCCCGGAGCTAATTTCATATTTAGGTCTTCTTTAATTTCCTTTGCCACTTCTCGTGGAGTGACCAATTTTATTTCTTCCTCCTTTCTTTCTTCTTCCGCATACAGTGCTTCATTTTCTACTTGTTCATTCGGTTGAAATATCTTTTCGAGGTGGTTGGAGAAGCCATTAGCCTTCTGCTTGTTGTTTCTTGCCGAACCGTTTTTAGTTCTTTGTGGTGGCACTTGGGTTATCGGTTTTTTGATTTTTTTTTTGGTTGCTTACCATATCGTATAGTCAGTGTCTTTGTGGTTTGTCAAATTGCTAAGATAAGTGTTCACCAATTTGTTTTCCATTTCTTGTATTTCTCTGCTCAACTGTTGTGTGAGACGGTTTAGTCTGGTTGTATCTATTGAGGCTTTGGTTTGTTGCCATTTTCTCCTGGCTCTTCTTTTCTCCGCAACTAGCTCTTTGATCTTTTTGGGGAAATTGTTGCTTATTGTTTTTGTTTTGATTTCTGGAGTGCTGCTCCAAGCAGCTTGTTGAATGTCTACTACAAGCTTTTCAGCTTCGTGGTTCAATTGTACCTTATTTCTGAGCGGCACGTTCAGCTGGACTCTGGCGTTTAGCTCTTCTTGAAACACTTTCCAATCTGTGTGTTTGTTAGCAGTGTTGGGTTACATTATTTCTTGATTATGTTTTTTCTTAATTTTAGAATCATTGGAGGGTGGTCGGAGCTCAGATCTTCGATGCTGATAAAGTTTGTTGAAACTTTCCTGGAGATGAAGAAATCAATCAGGTCCGGTATTTTGTTTTGATCTGAGGGCCAGTAGGTGGGTTTCCCCGTGGTGTAGCAGTTACAATTTCTTTTTTGCGGTTTCATGCAATTCTTCTCCTTTAGTTGTGGTCAGTCTTGAACTCCAAATTAAATTTTTTGGGTTGAACTCTCCTCCAACGATAATTCGTTCTCCTAAGCTTTGTAGCAGGCTAAATAGTCTCTCTACTTGTAGCTCGTTTTGATGTTGCTGGATACTGTTGGTATTCCCGGCAGCTACTCTTATATTTTTTGTGTCCATTATTTTATCTTTGAACCAGTAGCTTTATTACTACTTCGTTCAAGTTTTGTTAATCTCTCGGAGATTGCTTTTAGCATTTTTTTTTCGAGCTGTTCGAATTTTTTTTCGGTTGATATTTATATTTTCTGTGATTACAACTAGGAACTGAAATTAAATTAAGTCTTATTTAAAATTGAATGAAACACAAAATACTATTCCCATATAATACATATTGTTACGAACCCAATATCCAAAATACTAAATTAAATTATTATTGCTTCATAGCTGTTGTAATGTGATTTCAATTGCATACACATTTATGTTGCAAATAGTGATGTCATTTTGCTCAGCAAAATCAAAGTACATTGGAATATAAAATTAGGCAATGTGGAATAAGTAATATGCTTGATAAGGGAAATTAAGTAATAACCAGGTCATCGCTTATGGGTGCAAAAGAGAATTTATAAAAGGATACTTAAGATTTGATTAAAAAACAGTTGATAGCGAAGAGTACATAGAGCGAATAGTAAATAGTAGAGAGTGGAGAGTGTATAGTTGGCAGTTGGCGGTGTTTCGAAAAATAACAAACCTAGCAATGGCGCTGTACCTGTTTTGTATTTTTGTAAGTAATTTAGTATAGTGTTTTAGGATAAGTTGTAATAGTCTTGTAGAACTAAGTAATTAATAAATCTAGTCATTTTATATACGAGTAGTTGTTTCCCTGGTGATTCCAGCGATAAGGACAAAGGGCTCCTTATCAGTTACAGCCATAAGCGTAACAATATTACAAGAGGGTTGGTAAGTACTTGTCAGGAGTGGCAAGTTGTCGTCTCTGGGATAATATCAACATTACTCTCTTACTTTATATTGTTAATATGTATCAAGACTATCGCGGGCTAGAAGTCAGCGCGTTGGACTTCTACTCTGAAGGTCTCTTGTAAAATTCCCCGTACTGGAACATCATCTTTTTATGGTCATTGTCTCTCGGAAACCAATAGCAAACCAGCGAGATGTGCTGCTTAATAACCGTTCCTTGGAGTACATGTTTTTATAGTTCCCGTTTTCGGAGCTCACGTTAAGCTGTAGGTCCTGTATGTTTGAGGCAGTACGTATTGTAGGAGATAGAGCACTTGAAGAAATTGTATTTATAATATAGCTGACTTCTTCTGAATCACAATTTTGACAAAAACTTTTAGGCTAAATTTTACATCACAAAAAAACGTGGGGGATTAGAGTTGACATTTTTAGTTTAAAGCCGAAATGCATTTTTATCGATATCGAGATTAGACTTTAAAGTTGGAACTTTGAGTTTAATTCACAATTGAAACTTAATGATACTTTTGTCTTGACCCTTTTAAGCCAATGTGAAAAAAGCTGCATTTCACTGTGACGTCGACTGACAGCGCTTGTTGGCACTGTCCCATCGAGGTTCCTTTGTTTAACCTTCTAAAGATATATGTTTATAGTCTCTATAAAAAAATTATGATTACTCATTTTTTCGATCACTGTATTCTATTTATCTTGGTGACTGTAATAGAATATGTTGACAATAAAACCGTTCCTGTCAGAACTGTAGAGCCTTTAAATTTTTTCTCATACCTGAAAGAAATTTATGTTTTAGTTTATATGCATTATGTGTTACTTAAACGTGTTAAAGTTGTTTCAAGTGATGTCGTTTTTGAAAGACTTTATTACAACAGATATATTAATAAATAATAACCATTATGTTCAATATATTCTGTGTTGAAGAATAAGACCGAACCTCGCCATTTGCTTTTTTATCAAATGGTCAAAACTCATTTTGACCCAGGCCAGGGCAGGACGGTTTTAACCCATTAAAAGCAGTGATTAAAACCATCTCCTTAAACTTGCCCATCTTAACCCAATCAAGTTCGGTATTCGTGCTCAGATGTTCATAGGAAACTGTTGAGGAAAGTGATTTTATTTCGTTCATTTCGCACCAAGTATGCGAAATATGAATTGTGATGCAAGAAGACCTAAGCACAAAATTGTCAAACAAAGAAAACATGGGGAAAATGGCTATAAATGAACTCGAAAACAAAATTAGAATAGCTATAAGAATGGTAACAAAAAAGATATGCTCAGAAGAAGAAACACGAAAGCTAATGAAAGACCGAAGGATTATGAGAGGGGAATCATCAGAATATGTAGAGATAAATAAGGTAATCAGGAAGAAAATAAGTGAAGATATAAAAGAATACACCGAACTAACTAAAACAATAATTGAACACAATAAAAATATGAAAGTCTTAAGATCGGCTGAAACCAACAGAAGAGCGAGAATACACCAGCTACAGAACACCAATGGAGAAATTAAAGAAGATAAAAGTCAAATAACGAAAATTGTTGAAAATTTTTATAAAAATGTATATTTGTCAATAAATCCAGCACCACTCTACATGGAAACCGAAACATAATGAACATAGGTTCGGAAGATATCTAAAATATAAGGAAAATTGAGATAGAAGATTCGCTGTTCCAGATGAAAAACGGTAGAGCACCAGGGAAGACGACGTTACGGTTAAAAGAATCAAAATGAGAGATGTTGCTACCATAGAATCGAAAATACTTCTAAACAAATGTCTATCACAGGGTCGTATTCCACAGACTTGGCAAAATGCTCTGGTAATACTATTATTTAAGAAAGGAGACAAACTCAAAATTGACAACTATAGACCTACAAGCTTATTATCCCATCCATATAAGCTCTCACAATTAGGCTCACGAACAAATTCGATGAAAACCATCCACCAGAAGAAGCTGGATTCCGAAAGGAGTACAGTACAAATGTACATACAATAGAGCACCTACAAACAGTGCGCACCCAAATAGAAAAGTGTAATGAATACAACGTCCCACTCCACGTGGCGTTTGTCAAGTTGTACAAGTTGAAGTTACTAAAGACCAAGAAACGGACAAAATACCTTTAAAAAAGGGAGTAAGGCAAGGGGATATAATATAACCGAATCTCTTCATTCGCTGTAGAAGATATTTTCAAGAGATTTGAATGGAATTAAAAAGGATTTAACATAGATGGACAATATGTGAATCACCTCCGCTTTGCGGATGATATCGTACTTGTTAGCAACAACCTCTAGGAACTACGAGAGATGCTGGTAGAGCTAAAAACAGCCTCAGAAGAAGTCGAACTGCCAATGAACATGGAAAAACCCAAAATCATGAGAACTGACGAAGTAACCCTACAAATACAAGGCAGAAAAGTCGAAACCGTTGACGAATATATATATATATATATATATGTATATATATATATTTATATATAATATAATATATATATATATATATATATCTCTCTCTGCACCATGCAGTAAAACTAGGTAGGGAAAACCAAACAGCAGAGATAAAACGAAGAATCCGCATGATATGGGCGTCCACGGGAGAATTGGAAATGATTACAAAAAATCCCAACATACCTATAAACATAAACAGGAAAGCATTTAACACCTGTATCCTGCCAGTGTTGACATACGGGATGGAAAGTATGTCACTCACTATCAAGTCAGCTAACAGGCTGAGAATAACACAAAGAGCTATCGGACGGATAATATTGGGTATAAACCTTAGAGATCGCATTATAAACTAAACAACAGAAGCAAAATCAATGTAGAAGATGTAATCAAAACCGTAACAACTAACAAATGGAGATGGGTAGGTCATGTCGCTAGACAAGAAAGATCTAGGTGGACAAAACACGTGACACAATGGAGACCACGACAACATAGGCGAAGCGTCGGAATACCACAAAGGCGTTGGATCGATGATATAACGGAACATGCAGGAAGAAGATGGCAGCAACTAGCTCAAGACAGAAGGGAGTGGAAGGAAAAAGATGAAGTCAATATCCAGGAGTCGATTGTGAGGGGCTGCTGAAGAAGGAGAAGAAGAGGAAGATGCAATATACCAAACTCTAGCATTATGCAATAATCTTGCCTTCGAAGTGAGTCTGCAGATTGTGCTTGCACTAGCTGTACATGGCTTTGATGCAATCCTTGCGCTCGTAAAGTGCATCAAACAATAATTTGTTGAATTTCAATTTGTTAACCAAATTATCTTATGACAAATATTGTTCCTCTCCTTTTAAAACTTTCTCTTCTGAATATACCTTACGTCCTGATCCAATGTAACCACAATATTCTGTTTGTTGTTTAAACTTTTCCGTGGCGTCAGAGATCTGTAAAAGTTCGCATATTTGGAATTTGGTATTAATATTTCGTAGAATGTGAATATGGCAATGTTCTATTTGCGATTGTACAAAAGTACCTATGCTGTCATTTAAAAAATACTGTTTACGTCATGTTTCTCACGTTATAGAAGATTAACTACTATTAAGTATAGCAAAATGCTAATAATGTCGCGATATCCTTTCGAGCATTTCATTAGTAAGATGATATTTAGGGAATTATAGTAATTAGTCTATACTTATATCCAAGGATGTACAACAGCGTCGTGATTTAAAAGATGTATGATAGGAGATTTAGTAAGCAATTGTACACGTGCAAGTGCTGGCTTCCTAATGAGTGTGTTGGTAGCTTAGTTGATAGAGCGCACGCTTTCTGTGCAAAATATCGATTATGGCGTGGATTTCATTGATTGGTTCCTAGCATTATCATGCAGCCTATAAATATACTGTATTGCAACCCACTATACACAATTCCCAATCCGGTTGGCAACTGTGAGGTCTTCATGCAGCAACCTCTTCTAAAATTTCTGCCGCTCGGATTCATTGTTAAACAGTAAGTCTTTCTTTTTTATCTACATGCTACCCGTAGCAGACGGATCCATTATTATTGTTTAATCAATGTATATAACGTAATTTTATAATCATTTATTTATTGAATTATGCATTTATTGTCTGGCCGCTGTATTGTAAGTTCATAAGTAGCTGTAGTATAACCAGCATATAACACATACACTGTTGTTTAACTGGAATTCCTCGTATACTGTTGTTTTCAAAATTGCTGCAGTTGACAACTTGTAATGGAACGATAATAAGATTCTTTGAATATTGGAACAATTCCACCTTTATTTGAACGTCTTCGAATGACGTGAGATATTCTCTTTTTGTAAAATGATGCGTATAATTTTCCCTTGAATTGACGTATTTTTAAAAATGCATTATATGCCAAGGAAATTCGACTGTTATATAATTCACATTAACAGTATATGGCAAAAAGTTTACATTTACCACATCCACTATTTCTGGAAAAAGTAACGGTATAAGTCGAATAATTACGAGGTCGGACAAATATATAACGGGATTGATTAAATACAAAGCATGTGAGGTAGCCATCGGTGAAAATACTTCTAGCGTCCTTCGAAGTAATCTCCCTCGACTTCTACGCACCGTTGACATCGACGATACAAGTCGCGGAAAGCCTGCTTAAACTTGTCGCGAGGAAGTGCGTTTAGTTCGGCGGTAACATTCCGTTGAATGTCTTCCACGTCGTCAAAGCGCCTTCCCTTGAGGGTCAATTTCAGCTGAAGAAACAGCATGAAGCCCGCTGAAGACAGATCCGGCGAATAGGGAGGATGTTCTAAGACTGGGACATTTCTTGTCGCCAAAAGCGTCTTCACAATCAAGGCAGAATGCACAGGGGCATTGTAGTGTAAAAGGTGCCACTTGCCGGAGGCTGCCAAATACGGTCGCACACGTCGAATGCGTTTTAGTAAACGCGTCATGACACCCTTGTAGTACAGGCTAGTGACGGTGACATCCGGTGGCACAAATTCTTTGTGAATGATGCCTTGACTGTCGAAGAAAGTGATCAGCATGATCTTCACTTTCGATTTTTGGAGACGGAATTTCTTTGGCCTGGGAGACGTCCTCGATCGCCATTCCATGCTTTATCTCTTGCTTTCTGGATCGTACTCGAAGCACCACGACTCCTCACCAGTAACAATTGAATCCAGAAAATTTGGGTCACTGTTGGCTGTTGCAATGAATTCGGGGGAGGTCCACTCGATGCACTTTTTGCTTAGCGGTCAAATTGTGCGAGACAAATTTGGCACAGACCTTCCTTTTCTTCAAATTTTTCTCCAAAATGGTTCTAATGGTTTCACGCCTAATACTCAGCTCCTGCTTCATCATTCTCAGTGTCAGTCGTCGATCAGCCGCCACAAGTTGTCGGACTTTTTCGATCGTTACGGGGTTTCTCGTTGTGATCGGACGACCTGTTTTCTGAATATCATAAAGGTCCTGTCGGCCTTCACGAAATCTGGCAAACCACTCGAAAACGCGAGTACGGGACATGGCCTCATCGCCGTACACAGTTTTCAACATCTCGAATATCTCCGTGGCCGATTTCCCCAATTTGAAACAAAACCCAAAGTGCGCTCTCTGCTCCATGTTTGACTTGTGACACCTGTGACAGCTGCACTAACTTGTTCATTCGCATGCACAGCCTACCACGCAAGTTCTGACAGGATGCCGTTTTTGCTATGTGTAGACGAACATTTCGCCTACAATTTGGATATGATTTGGAAACAGTCAGTTTCTTATAGCGTCCGCAGTAGTGCCAATCCCGTTTCATATTTGTCCGTATTATGTTTCGTTAAAATATTTGTTTCTTTCTTATAACAAATAAAGATTAACCTCTTAGAAAGGGTAGATTAGTTATACATAGATCAACTTAATTGTAACGATAAACATGGGGCTCTTCATTAATTTGAAATTAGTATGAGGATATAAAATTTATTTAATGAAATGTGTTAATGTTTGTCGTAACTAATTTTACATTCAAGAGGATACGATTAATTGTATACTAATTTGATATTTAAAGAGTTTCAATTCGTTTTTATATCTATAAACGTCATCTATGTTCGAATAGCGTTGCCGAACGTATTTGTGTTCAATGTTTTTAAATAGCGTCTATAGAATTATAGACGATGGAGCATATAAGCTGAAAAAAATTAGCAGAAGAATATTACAATTGGAGCTTAGAAATTAACATCAAGAGAACGGAAAACATTATAATAGGAAGTAAAAGGAATCATCGTAAGGTTAACAATCAAATTATAATAAACAATTGCAACAAATACAAATATTTTGGTGTAACCATTACAAACACTAATAGGAAGCATTTGAACTTACGGATCTGAAATACGGATGCTTACGAAAACGGAAGATGAATTTTTGTCCCGTAGTTCTGAAATATCGAGACTGTCAAAATACATATATAAGGAACATCATAGAAGTGGAAGGAGACATCGTTGACACCGTCGAAATGAAGGGAATAGTATGGTACGGACATCTACAGCGAATGCAAGTGACAAGATGGCCACAGAGGATATGACACTGGAATCTATCCACGAGGCGAATCGATCCCTATTTTCTATTTTTCTATACCTCTCCATTCTTCAGCGTCCTCCATCGCCTGCGACTTTTCAATCTTTTCACTCACCACAGCTTATGCTGAAACTGTTTTTCATCGCTTCCAATTTTTCCATAGAGCGAGTTTGGGTATTACCGAATAAAGACGTGTTCGGGAGCGTTCTTAAACTGTTTACAACGCGAAACCTAAGTGGTATCATTTACGCGAGGTGGTATTAGACGGTCCACCGCACAGACCGCGGTTGTTAAGCTATCGCGATAGTATCATATATCAAGTAAGTCAAGCGTATAAACCGTTCTTTAATCCAAACAATGAAAATGTAGCACACGTGCCCAAAAGCGATATTATCGCAAAGCTGCAGCAACAGCCAGAGAAGGCCTTGAATGAAATCGAGGCACTTAAAGAACAGCTGACGAACTTGCAGACTCAGCCCTAGCAACAAACAACACAAAAACATAGTCGGGAAAATTGATGAAGAGGGAGCGCTCGTGTCGCCAGAGAAACAGATCGGCTCATAAAAAGAAATGAAATAGAAATAGGCAAAGAAAGGCAAAAGAATCGTCCGACGAATTTGAGAAAAACTCTGAAGCTAGGACAGAAAAAACTTCAAAATCTGAGAAGCCGCCAATTATACTAAGTAGTGTAAAAATTACAGAAAAATCAAGGCTAAATTGCAAGTCAACAAACTCAAATGCAATACCAGTTTGACGCATAATAAACAGATTAAAGTTAATGTTAGCTCTGAATCTGATTACAGGAAGATAACCTTCTTAATAAATAACACAGATCTAAAATGGCATACATAAGAGAATAAAGCAACTATGCCTATAAGAGTAATGGTAAAGAATCTACATTCTTCTTGTAGTACTGAGCAAATTGGCAATTAACTCCAGCTCAGAAGCTCGAGAAAATAACAGCGAACAAAGTACAAAAATATATTTGTCTGCGACTATACATGATAACGTTCCATAATTCTGAGAACATCAACAAGATATATGGTATGCAATACCTAAATCATATGAAGGTTACAATAGAATCAATACGAAGTAACAAGCTCATTCCGCAATGCAAATAATTCCAAAGATTCGGCAAGCGCGCTCCCACCTGTGTAAAGTGCTCGGGCAGTCAATTAACAACAAATTGTAAAGTGCACAAAATGCTCTGAGTCACATCCTGCTAACTACAGAGGGTGTATCGTAGGCAAAGAACTACAAAAGAGAAGGGACAACATTAAAGTAACCACTCAACCAAAAACATTTTGTCCCCAATAAAACTAACACTGGAGTTCCTTATACTCAAGTGACCCAAAAAACGAAAACGGAACCCACCCCCTTCTACATCGAAACCTGAACCATCTATGAAGCAGATTATGCAGAGGACAATGAAAACATTGGAGCGAGTCAATGCAAGACTCGGCAAGTTAGAAGCTAGGAGTACTGGTGCTATACCCAAAGTGAAGTAAGCTAACGGATCGGCAAGGCTTACGCATCGCCACGTGGAATGCCAATGGCATTGCTAAACAAAAAAGTATGACGTTGAAGTCTTTTTAAATACGCAACACATAGATATTTGTCCCATCTCAGAGACACATATGATAAGTCAGTCATATATTAAAATAAGAGACTACAAAGCATATCACACCATACACCCAGACAATCAAGTCAAGTGTGGTAGGGCAATTTTAATTAGAGAATCAATTAATCACTTCGAAGAATCCACCTACAACACGTAGACATTCAACTCAAAGAAGATTACCTAACAATCCTGCAACATTCTGGCGAGAGGTTCATCATCGGTCGTGATTTTAACACCAAACACGTAGACTGGGGATCCAGGCTAACTACGATTAAAGGCAGCGAACTGAGGAAAGCTATGCGAGAATGGAGTTGCAGCTATCACTCAACAGGTAAAACCACGTACTGGCCCACTGATCCTAACAAAATTCCTGACCTACTAGATTTCTGCATCTCAAGTTGAAGAAAACTTTGACGTGGACTCTGATCCCTCGGCCCCCATCCTGACACTGATTGAAAAGATGATCAAAAGAGCAGCCAGACCCACCCTTATGAACAAAACCACTGATTGGGAAAGTTTTCGGACCGAAGAACGACTGAGCAATTATAAAAAGAAGCTGAAAACCCCCAGAAGGCTTGTTCACGCAGCAACTTATAGCAACATGAAGGAGATTACGCACATAATCAAAGGAGTAAACTACCTAGTTGAGATCAGAGAACTAGTCGAAGAAAAAAGAAAAGCGAAAAGAAGGTGGCAACAGTCCAGAGATCTAGCCGGCAAGACCATCTTAAATAACAAAACTCAAAAACTATTACTCAAAGAGGAGTCAATAAATTCATACCTTCAGAATCTGGCACTAGACGAAGAAACAGACCACTCCCTTGGGAAAGCAATCAGAAAAATCAGAAGACCCATTACATCGATACCGCCAGTCAGAAGAGATAGGGGACCATACGATCAATGCAAGCAGAAAACATACCGCCCGAAATCCACAATTAAGTCTCCGAAAACATCACCTTAGTCATCCCAAAAGAAGTCACCGAGGTGATTAAAACTATTCTTAATCCGAAAAAAGTGCCAGGTTATGAACTGATCGTTGGTGAAATACTAAAGCAATTGCCTAGAAACGGTATAGTTTTACTCACTTATCTCTGCAACGCAGCTTTTAGATTAAAACATGTCCCCACATGCTGGAAAGTTGCAGTTGTAATCATGTTGCCACAACTTGGTAAACCACTCAACGAGGTAAAATCCTATAGGTCCATTTCCCTCCTGTATTGTATCAAAATTATTCGATAAGTTGTTGCTTAAAAGATTAAGACCTTTGCTAGGAAAGAACAAATTTATACCAGATTTCCAGTTTGACTTCAGGTAAAAGCACTCAACTATCGACCAGGTGCATCGCGTCACTGACGTAATAGGACGTGCTTTTAACGAAAAACAAATCTGCTCTGCAGTCTTCCTAGACGTTGCTCAGGCCCTCGACAAGGTATGGCACGAAGGTCTGATAATCAAAATAAACAAAATGTTCTCGAAGCAGTATGTAGAGATACTAACAACATATATCTCAGACAGACTATTCAGAATTAAATAGAGAAATATCCTTTACCTCTTATATACTAGTGGTATACCAGCAGTGGAACGGATCACAGTAGCTACATTTGCAGATGATACCGCACAGTCGCAGTGGATAAAGAGCAAGATATGTACACTAGAAGACTGCAAGCATCCAGCAACAAAATATTTGATTGGACCAAACAATGAAAGATCAAGTTAAACTAACTCCAATCTATACATGTTAATTTTACCAACAAAAAGCTAGTTAACCCTCCGATCTTGGATATCAATGGTATTAGAGTGCCCTGTGAGAATAACACCTAATATCTAGGCATGACTCTGGACTCCAAGCTCCGGTGGAAAGAACATGTGAAGAAAAAGAAAGAGAGCTGATCTTAATCTGAAATACAAATATTATTGGATCCTTGGTAGAAATTCCAAGCTGTCAATACATACCAAAGTACTGAATTAGAATGAAACCTTGAAATTGGTATGTCTATATGGTTTTCAGCTCTGGGGCTGCGCCAGTGATACTACCATTACCAAGTGTTGTATAACATATTAAACGCTCCATGGTATATACGTAATATCGATTTACACAGAGACCTCAACATTTAAATGGTAAAAGACGAGATCAGAAGGTATGTTGGCGAATATGAAGCCCGACTTCACCTTCATGACAACGTAGAAGCTCTTCAGGTGCTGAAGAACGAACACCTTGTCCAAAAATTGAAGAGAACCAAACCATTTGAGCTTGTGTAGTGGCTTTATAGAAGCTGAGCATAGCGCGCGAGTGAGTGTAAATATAAGTTAGAAAAAATCTAGAGGGCATGAACTCTACTTGTTAAGTACTTAGTTTTAAGAAGTTAGATTATTGGTTAGTCTTTTAGACTATTTATGATATTAATTAAAAGAAAGCAAAATTCCATCTACAGATAGGGGTACTCCCAACCCTACTTGCGACTGTTATGGTGTTAATATGGCATACGGGAGTACGGGACCGACTGTTTAACGTCCCCATCCGAGAGTACGAGGCTGCGTGTTGAACACAGCCTCTGGACCCCCACTCAAGTACTGAGCACAGCAAGCGTTGTTTAAAGTACGGGACACACTTGTCACCCCTCCGATCCGACTCCGGTCCGATGTTGCCTCAAGAATCGAATCGGTGCGGGATCGGAACAGGGGTGAGCACACATGTCATACACGCTTCTGGCTCCTCTCCGGTTTCTGGTTCCGTTTCGATACACTCGCCACTCGCCACTCGCCAGTCTCGATTCAAACAATATCGCGGAAGCTCCTGTGCGCAAATGTTCAAAAATTTTAGCAACTGCGATTTAACCATGGTGGCACTCTATTTAGAAGAAGAAGATGAAGGAAATCGGAGATTTTTCATGAAAAACAGCGGAAAATGCAGATTTTGGGTAGATGGTGCTTGGAAAAGAAGATCTGTAGAAGGAGAGTTTTCCACACTTTTACCTCATCTGTTGGACGATGAGCCAAATTTTATCAATATTTTAGAATGACGATGTCGGCGTTCAACTTATTGGAACTTGAACTCAAAAAGAAATTGTCTAGGCAATACACATATTTTAGAAGAACAATCACTCCTAGACACCGTTTGGCAGTTTTTTTGAGGTAAGATACTAATTTACTTAATGCCCTTTTACTTACTTCTAATTTTTTTTGAAATTCCAAGAATTTGAGGTACAGTAAAAAGAAAGGAAAGCAAAAAATGAAACGATGTATTTCTTGCCATGAAAGTTATATGTATTTCAAACAGAAAACCTTATTAAAATTGAAAAATGTAAGGTTGGTGTCATCTTCTGTATTGATGGCGGCCGATGTTGGTGTTGGTCCAACATGATAGATATCTTCTTCTGATAGTGTGATGTGCGCAGGTGTAGAGGCAGAGGACGTTTGGGCTGATGATGTTGACGGATACATATAGGCCATGATAGATCTGTGTTGGGTATTCGCACGAAGCTGCTGCAATTCGTACTCTTACACTACATTGAAAATATTCCCTTTTGCAGTAAGTAGACGAACGGAATCGAGCGATTTGGGAGATGGTGCGATTCCGGCGAAAAAAGCATCAACAGGATGTTGTTCAGAATTTTGACTTCGTGAGTTTGACTTATTTGTTTTCTCGGCTTCTTTCTCAGCCAATCTGTACGCCATTAGCTGAGATGATGCAGATTCTTGAGATTTCACTTCAGTATTTAGTAGCTTCCGTTTACGTTCTGCATTTGAACGCCTTTTTTCGGCAGAAACTCGATTGGTTGGAGTTGTGGCCGGTGGTAATGGCGAGGATTCTGTGGTTTTATGAGGTTTATCAGCATTGCTAACATCTGGTGGTTGTTGTGTTTCCTGGATGGAGTTCTGCTGTTCTGATTCATTACCGGTTTCAGGTGCATCACTATCGTCTTCTTCATCTGGAACGTTACTTAACCCTTTCCGCTCGGCAAGATGAGGAATTAAGAATTCAAGGATAGCCTCATACTTGTACTTATTGGTTGATGTAGCCACCTGTCCAGATTTTGTTTTCCTTTTTTGTCGAGCTCTGCGTAGACTGTTTCGAATATCGTTCCATTTTTTTGCATTCTTCTTCTTGACCTACAACAGAAAAATTAATTAACTTGTATTATTTGTTTCAGGTTTCTTGCTACAGGAGATTCTTTCAAGACGATATGCATCAGCTACAGGTTGGGAAGAAGTACAGTTTGTTCCATTGTTCATCATACGAGCAGAGTAGTAATTGAAGTACTTTTGAACGAAGTGATGCCATTTCCGGATGAGGTCTAGTGGAATGAAATAGCAACCGAATTTTGGGAAAGGTAGCAGTTTCCCAATTGCATTGGTTCAATGGATGGCAAGCACGTGACAATACAAGCCCCAAAATTGTCGGGAAGTCTGTACTGAAACTACAAGAAAACGTACTCCATTGTTCTTCTAGCTTTAGTTGATCCTTGTTACAATTTCATTTTTGCAGACGTGGGAAGCTACGGAAGAAACTCAGATGGTGGTATTTTGTCTAATTCCAATTTTGGAAAAAAGCAATTCCGAAATGAACTCAATATCCCAGAGAAAAGTGTCTTCCGGGGACAGACACTGAACTTCCCATGGTTATAGTGGCCGATCACGCTTTTCTTCTCACAACCAACATCATGAGACCATTTCCTGGGAAGAATTTGACTGACGAGCAGAGATTGAGTAGGGCAAGAAGGATGTCTGAAAATGTGTTTGGCATTTTGGTGCAAAAATTTCGGATGTTTATGAGACCTCTCCAGGGAAATCCTGATAACATAACGAGGGTTGTATTCGCAGCATGCATCGTGCACAACTTAATTCGAAATAGCGAAGGCTACAAAGTGCCTGAACTAACTGACAGTACTGAGGATACGACTTGAGAGGAGAGATCTCTTCAGAGCGTAGGGCCCTCATAATTTGATTTGTTTGATGTTCTTATTTTGCTATCGTTCTGATTTATTACAGCTATGCAATGTACTTCCTATTCAATAAAATTGTTCATCTTCTTTTTAATTTGCAAATATTTGACATTTTGTACCTATTTCTTATAGGTAGGTATCCGATTAGATAAGCATTTTTCACTGAACACAACGCAAATTATAACCTCTGCAGGGGTTTGACAAAAGAAGGAATTGAAATATATAATTGCCGAACGTACCTATACCGTACCTACACCAAAAGCACAGGTACCTACCTATACCAACAATTTTACAGAATATATTATGGAATAAGCTAGATATTTATTGCAATTAGGTATGTATGGTCTTACATTCGACATTTAATTCATTCGCGACTTTTTTCCAGACCATGTCTTTGTAGTCGGAGTTTCGGTACTGCACTTTGGTCTGGTCATACAGTGCTGGATACTTTCTCACTTCTTCAATGAGCTCCTCCGGTTTTATACCCGTCATTTTTTCCAATTTCATTAAAAGAAACAACACCACACAAAACTCAAACACAAAAGAAAATACCAAGAGACACGCGTCCCGCAGCCGGAAAACGAATAGTCTGCACGATCGGATCTTGATCGGATGCAGGAACTGAGACGGGTGAGAGTGGGGCTGGGCACGTGCCGGAAAGGTGTGAACTACGGCGTTCGGAGTCCACTACCATTTCCCTCTCAGACACTCGTCCGACTGTATGATCGTAGTCGGATCGGAGGGCTGTATGACAAATATGTCACGTCCATAATTCTGGTCAGCGAACGAGAATTGTGTTTCAGGATACTGGGTTAGATCTGCTAAAATTATTTTTATCAATCAGATTTTCACTTTTATCACGGACAGAGTAGCGTTGTACAATAATTTTCTTAGACCGTAACAATGAAACGTGTGTACACAGAGCTTATGTAATTTATGAGTTGATAATTAGAAAATCATATACACCAAACGCGGAGCCGGACATTCGGGCGCGGCCGTTAGGGCGCTGCCGTTTGGGTGCCGCCATTAGGGCGCGTGGTTATTAGGGCGCGGACCGTTAGGGCGCGGACCGTTCCGGCGCGTGGACATTAGGGCGTGGACCGTTAGGGCGCGGACCGGTAGGGCGCAGGACACTAGGGCGCGACAACTGTGTTAAATTTGTCGGACTAACAGTTAGTCATTAAGGCTTGTAAGGAGTGACGAAAAATTTCTCAATCGGCCCTTGGATTTTTTTGAATATTCAACTATACATACATCATCCAGTATCTTCAAAAGTGTATGAAGTTATAAAATTCAAATAGAAGGATTAGTAGGATCACCCAATAGAACCGACCTTCCTTTTTTTTCCTTCTTGTTTTTAAAATAATTTTGTTGATAGGTATCATTTGGGATTTCTGTGGTTTTAAAAATGAAATATTTGCGGACAGATTTGTATGCAATGCAGAGAATTATGTTTGACTTTTTAAACCTTTCCAGGTTATCTTAATAATGGTTAATAGGTTATTCAACGTTATATTGTAGATTTATTAAAATTTTCTTCCCCGCAGTGCTATCCGATCTGAAAATAGTTTTAACAAATGTAATGGTCAGAATCACTAACCCCCTAATTATAATTATTAAACAGCTAAATACGTATTAGCGTAGATTAATTATTACTCTATAGTATTAGTCAATTTTCAAAACTATATAACTAAAAAAATGCGGATAGAAGCATTAGTAAAATCATAAAAAAAGGACAACCCTTCTTTTCTGCTCTTCTTGTTTTTAAAATAATTTTATTATTAGGTTATCACTTGCTTTTCCTATTATTTACAGATTTTATGTAATAAGTAATTCAGAAAATCATATGTACTATCTGTGATGAGTTCTTAATAACTGTTAATAATTACCTATTTCAAGTTATCTATAATCAAAATTTTCTTCTCCTGCAGAGTTGTTCAGTCTGAAATCAATTTTAGCATATGTAAACAATATCGTAGTTTTTTATATTGAACACCGACATTCTATTAGAAGGAAAACGAATTTGAATGTTATAGTACCAAGAATGATAAAAACAATCACCCAAAGGCATAGCCACTATATTGGTGCAACATTATTTAACAGACTTCCTCGTATCTTAAAAACTAGATCCCTATCAGAAAATTTGTTTCGTAAAAAGATAAAAATTTGGATTTTTGATATGATATGGTAATTTGTATTAAATATATTTTATAAATGTAAATAAAATATTATTACTTTATCAGGTATTGTCTTATATGGTAGTACGTTGTATAATTAGTCCAATAAAAGAATTTATTGACACGTAAATCAAATGGTTATGGTTATTATAAATATTATAAACACGGTCGAGTAACAAAGTTATTACACCGAGTCTCGCGCCCTAGTGTGCCGCGCCCTAATAGCTCGCGCCTTAATGTCCTCGCGCTCTAGTGTCTCTGCGCCATCACGGCCCGCGCCTAGTGTCTTTGCGCCCTTGTGTCTAGCGCCCTAACGGCGGCGCCCTAAAGGCCGCGCCCGAATGTCCTACACCGACACCGAACGATAATATACTTATTTTGACTTTTCTATACACAAAACATAATTTAGAATATTCCTCGTTATTTAATACTTAAAAATTGTCTTTTAGGCCTTCCACCAACGTTAGTAAGTATATTATTGTTAGTAAACCTACTTAAAAATGGACTAAGAAAACGAAACATTGATATATAATAAAGACAATTTTGGTGTATCTGAACATACCACTATTTGAAAATTTAAAATAGATGCCAATCTAGAAATTATTAAATATATAATTATAATATAAGAACATACGATGACAACCTTTATGAACAGTACGGCCCTGGTATTTGCTAGGAAGAGACAGGTATTCTGTTGACTAGACTAGATAAGCTCGCCTGGGTGCTTATATGGTTACCCATTAAAGTTTAAATCAGAAATTTCCGTTCAAAACAACACGATATTTAAATTAAGTTATTCTATTCAAAGTTTCTGTAACGTAATTTAAACAAAGTTGGCAGGGTAGGGTGTTCTTACTGGTTTAAAATTACACATATGCCACAGGAATTTACACCAAACTTTCTAGATAAATTAAGTTATTTGGATGTTACACAAAATTAAATTAAATCGTTGATTCCTATTAGAGCTGGGCGGTACTATAATATGAATATATAAAAACAATAGTTCCCCAAGGGATCGAAGATTTTGATGTAGGGAAGTATAGTATAGTATCGAATGCATTGAGGTATCTAAATAATAAAGCATCGGATTATACATATTATCAGAGTATCAGAAGTATTGAAAGTATCAAAAAATCGAAGTATCGAAGCCTGGAAGTACTGAAGTATCGAAATATTGAAATATCTAAATATCAAAATATTGAAATATTGAAATATTGAAATATCGAAACTATCAAACAGAAAGTGTTGAAGTATTGAAAGTATTAAAAGCATCGAAGTATCGAAAGTATTGTAGTATTAAAATATCGAAGTATCGAAATATTATAAATATCGACGTATTGATGCTTTACAGTATTCAAATTATTGAAGTATGGAAAGGTGTTGAAATATTAAAAGTATCGATATACCTATGTCAGTCAAGGTATCAGTAACTAAAAAGTAGAAATATTTAAAATGCGTTACATATGAATATCAATTACCTGTTTTTACCAACTGTATTTGTACAAATAGAAATCGACGTATCAAAATATTGGCGTGTTCCAGGAGTCGAAAATATCGAAGAATTGAAGTATCGAAAGTATTGGAATATCGAATGTATCGCAATATCCAAGTGTCGCAAGTATTGAAGTTTCGAAATATCAAAGGTATCAATAATTCATGTATGTTAGGGGCCAATCGAGCCTTTCCGACGACCCGTAGCCAGATGGATGGAAAAGGCCTACAGTGTACGGTAATGGAACTTACCGTTTATTGTGCCTCCTCCTATATATTTAAAGCTTGCAAAATTCTTACATAAACAAATACAGAGTACACACAAAATAAAAGAGGCAGTAACTTTTAAAACACATATAATGAAACGGTCAAAAGAGGACCATACAGTAAAATGACACAAGTTATAACGCAAAAAGTTGGAATTACATGATTTTAATTCTTGAACGTTCAGAAAAACTCGCCGCCGTTGACGCACAATATTTATAATATTTTACTCAATCTGCGGGGCCAATGACGTAGAGTTTACAGGAAAAATACAGTATTAACATCTTTTACAATCAACAATAAATAAATGGCGATTGAAGATCGCTTTTAGGTTGCATAAAACAAGTTCAATATCGCGAAATTTTGCAAGTTTGCGCGAGAAAAAAAAGGTTTATTTTACACTGCACAAAAAAATTGGTTCCTTACCTTGAAGTTCGGAGAAGGCAGGCACAATTCCCGGAGGGTTGATTTCCAAATGCAGGAAAATGTGTTGAACGACAGGTTGTTTATCGTTGAACGATGGTAGCAGCAACAGGGCCAGCGCTGGGCTTCGAAATTAATCCTCCGAGCGGCGATTGGCCAATTCACAAAGAATCGCCTTCTGTTTGGGTTTAAAATCCCAGCGTACTCATATCCGACAATTGTCGATGTGTTGTTTTCAACCCCATGATAAAACAACGAAACGAAAATTACACCAGGTATACCCGTCGAAAAACCAAACCGACACTTGCAGCACTCGATATATATTTACGGCCCTCCCCTGGAGATGTAATTGTGGAAAGGTCCGGAGCCAAGAAAGGTGGAAGATCGACTGCCGTACAAACGCAACGGGAATCTGCACCCCCAAAAGATTGCACCATATTTCGAAACGTTATGACATATTCTAGAATAAGGGACACGTGGTTCTCGGAAGCGCTTAAGGTCGCGCGCGAGAAAAACAAAAGTCGGCAGTTTCGACACAAAAGGAACTGTCAACATGTCTCAAACTTCGAAAGACCAAACAAAATAGTGAAACGGTAACCCAAAATAAGACTGCAATTAAAATAACGTTATTAATTCTTAAGAAGGGGCAAACAAATTACGGAATTAATTCATATAAAGCGGCACATTCTAAAATGAACATAACATGTATCGAAAGTATCGAGGTTGCTAAGTATATTACATATATTTTACACGCAGGGCATCGGTAATATAGGAATGAAAAAGGAGACCTTTTTTATAATACATATGAATATAAACTAGCAAAGTATGAAAAATATTAAAGATATCGAACATATCAAAGAACCAATGTATCGCAGTATTGAAGTGTCAAAAATATTGAAAATATTGAAGTATCAGCGTGGTAAAAGCATCGAAATATCAATTTACTGAAAGTATCGAATTATCGAAAGTATTAAAGTTTTGAAATATGAAAGAATATAATCTATCGTATGTTTGAAGTATTGAAAATCCTATTTAATTACTACAAACCATTTTAAATTTAGTTATTAACCCATATAAATAGATGTCCTTTTGTTTTATTTTATTTCCAATAAATATTTTACTGCACCCATAACATGCTAACCAACAAATTAAAGACCTTATTTGTAATTTGTAAGCAATTTCGATTTTATTGTGCTAAATATAATTGAACCACTACTAGCAGGTTGTAAATAAAAACAAACTGAGCATAAGGTGTAAAGCTTATTACAATATTTTATCGATTTTCTGTTTATTATTGAGTTAAATACTGAATCAGCCCATATAATAATTGATATTAAGCGGTATTTGATACAAACTGTCTACGTTACTATGAAAATGATATTATTTACTTGAATATCAAACAGTAAAACACCTTAAAGTTGATTTCTCTGCTTGCGCTTTTTAACAGTGTTGATAATGTTTACTTTTACAACGCGAGAGTGCGTCTATATCCATTATTTGGACATATTTTGTGATGGAAACTCAGTAGCAGCTGCTCGAGAATATGGGTTGAGATTTCCAAATCGGGGATTACCAGACGAACGAGTTTTCCAACGAGTGCACAATCACCTACGTGGACACGGAACTTTCCCGAAATCGTCGACTGAGCGTCCAATACAGCAAGTACCAGATTATGAGGACAGCATACTGTGGGACATTTATAAGTTAATATACCACGAATGCGACTTTGGAGAACATTACAAGGTCATGGTTTATATCCATTTTATATCCAACCTGTTCAAGCTCTCTTATCTACAGATTTCGCTAGTATGGAATTTTGCCGCCGGATCATTCAAAATCCAAACCTACGTAATAGAATTTTGTTCACGGATGAGGGAACATTTACAAGGAATAGATTAATGAACAGAAAGAACGGTCACTCTTGGGGTTTGGAGAATCCACACGAAATCACAGTATCAAATTATCAACATAGGTTTTTAGTGAATATGTGATGTAGAAGTACTGATAACATGCTCATTGGTCCATTCGTTTATGAGAACCATTTAACCGCCGAAAGATATTTGAATTTTCTAGAAGATCATTTGGGAGAATTGTTAAATGATGTCTCTCTGGCGATCAGACATGATATGTGGTACCAGCACGATGGTGCTCCTGCGCACTTTGCGTTACGTGTAAGACCATTTTTGAATCAACGGTTTGAAGGACGTGTAATTGGTAGAGGAGAACAGCACCCTTGGCCCCAAAGATCTCCGGACTTTACTTGTTTACATTACTATTTGTGAGACCATATAAAACATGAAGATCTTAGGACGCGCATTTTTGAGGCAGCAGAACTAATTCGGAATAACAATGACATGTTAGCTAAGGCAACCAGAAGAACTCTTAAGAAGAGCCAGAATGTGTCTAGAGAGCAAAGGTGGCCATTTTGAACAATCTTTATAGTGAATTTAAACTAAAATAAAAATAAATATTGGCTCTCCTCAAATTTAATAAATAATAATTTAACACTCTACATTTTGAAAACGGTTTACTTTAGGGCATAACTTTGTTAAAATTTTTAACTGTATTTGGTCTAATGATTACGTACACGAAATGACCTCACGTCGTGGGATACCCTTGATATATATATATATATATATATATTGCTTTGTATACTAGCTATTAATTATAATAATAATATTAATATAGTAATTTTTAATAATCGATGTAATCGCCCCACGTTGGCAGCGACCAAAAGAACGCTATGTATGTTAAAATATAAAAATATAAACAATTATTAATACCAACTTTCATACATGAATAAATTATAAAATATGTTGGCTTGCATAAATATATGCTATGTATTATTTAGAGAAACATTTGTAATATAAATAAATGTATATTTTGATTTATTATACCTCGGCTAGCTTAAATAAATTTTTTTAATGTTGGTTACGCCCATAAAATGATTTAAACATAATAGCATACATACAATTTAATTCTCAGGGTTTTTCTTAAATTCGTGGCTTCACTTGATTGACAGTTATAAAACACAATTATCAATTCAACACCTATACAATACATTTAAATAAAACTTATCTGAATTTCCTTATAAATGTTGACTCCGGGTGTATATCCTCGTATTGATGTAGCACTGTGTATATCAGCTTTGTTGAAATTGCGTTGTCATCAATTCCCGCCAATTCCGTCAAAACACTGTCACTTGTCGAATCTGGTTGAACACATAATGACCTCGCTACTCATATAAATCGCTTACAGTTACAGTGAAATTTATTAAATATTAAATAAATGGTAAGTGAATTCTTCCTTTTAATGCAGTATTAATAACACTTTGCTATTTAATAGGCTTCCATAATTTATTTATTCCACAATTTTGGAATGAAAACACTGTTGATTATTTACTCCAGGTAAGTAAATTATTTTTAATAAAAATTAAATAATTTTAAACTTGAAAATTAACTAAACTTTTATTATTCACATAATTAAACACATCACATAAAATATTAATCATTTTTAAATTTTGTTAGGTTACATAACCTCCACACAATTGTAAACAATCCCAGGCCCTGCCCAAGATTTGCAAAACTAGCCTTTATTACTAGCTAATCTCAAAATTGGAGCTTGCAACTTAAACGTGCTAACTCTTTGAACACTGAAGACAGACTAAATTCCAATTTTTACAAATTTTGGGACCTCGGCGCACATTTTCAAAATAAATGGTCCAATTAAATCAAACCTACTAATCATCTCAATCTACAG
Organism: Limonius californicus; assembly: GCA_014611495.1. NCBI lineage: Eukaryota > Metazoa > Arthropoda > Insecta > Coleoptera > Elateridae > Limonius > Limonius californicus. The sequence goes on along the minus strand of JABXWE010001388.1, from coordinate 15,048 downwards.
CTGATTAATAATAAATTAAAATGATTAATTACAAAGTTATAAAGTTAAATTTCAACAAACAAATAGCAGATTTACAATCTTGATAATATTATGAAACTATTAATACCAAAAACGATCAAACTAAATATAAAAAATTTACATGTGCTTAAAAATTGAATTGTACACAAAATTTCCTCAAAACACTTCAAAATTGTTATAAACATCAATAACAATTAATAACAAACATGTAGAACCAAATTATACACCTTTTATATTCATTAAACATAGAAAAATATCCAATTAAAGAAATATAACCTTCAAATTAAATTAATACAACACTTTTTCCAATAAATATTAAACAAGTTCAAATAAACTATAACAACCTCTTCTATACTTCTCCCTATACACAATATAAAATAAATATAACCATAATATAAAAATTAAACATAAATAAATGTGGTAATACCCATCGTTACAAATATAAATTCACAATAATAACATTTTTAAGTTTCAGGGCTCCTTCACACCCATAAAAACAACTAAAATAACTTCCTGCATCGCACTACGATGTCATAACTTGTTCCGCAAAGGAAAGTCTTGTCACCAAAACACTTTAAACACTTATGATGCCAGAACGAAGCAGTTCCGAACAATATCAGATACATAATTCTCCTATTAAGTATACATTTACCATAATTAGTCGATATAATCTTATAAACATCCTTCTTTACATTATAAACAAACTAATTATTACCAATTTCAGGTACAATCATCCTCCTATCATGAAAATAATATCCTTTTTAATATTCGCACATCATTACGAAGCCAAAATCTCTTGTAGTCATAGTTATTTTATAAAACTAACATAGTTTAAGTCATTATTTATTATACTAACATTAATATAGAGTAAATAACATAGCATAATATATATATATATACCAATAGTTTCTTCTTGTTACTTTTTTACTTACTCAACATGCAAACACGGGAATTTCCTACCTTCTTAAGCTGGCCATTCGATTTAAGAACGCTGTTGTTTAAGATGGAAAAGCACTCAACAATTTCATTTATACCTAAACTTAATTTCCTATCACATCATATGTAAGGTGGATCTATAATGATGAAAAAATTACCTATATTACCTTTCATTAGAAGTTATTCATGTATAAGGATAGTTGTATACAAAATATGAATGTATTTATGAATGAATTGTTTGCAAAATACGGTGATGTGCTTCTTCTGTACTTGTACCCTACCCTGCACGTGCTTACCTAAAGAATAAAAGACTGTTATTACTTGGAAACCTCTTACTAACGACACTTTTATTTAATTAACTATGTGACAATTATTTAATATTTTCCACATCTTAACAGTAATGCGTTATCCTAGATATTTAATACTAAAAATGTATTAATTTTTCGTCTATCCTACCAGACAATATGATTGTGAATGCGCATTATTAAAATATACACAGTTACGTATACCGCCGTTTTGGTTGCGGTCGATTAAGTGCTGGTTTTGTCGTTTTAGTCACATTCTTATTTCGGCGTTCTGGTGGGATTTAATAAAGTGTCAATTACGAAATAGTAATATTAATGGACACCCAAGGTTCGGCTGTTATCGTCTTCTACACTAAGTTAGCAATATCTGTGGCATATTAGTTCTTTTACACAATGGCCTTTATTACCTCAAAAGTAATTGCTTGAAATTTTTGTAAAAGTAATGCATTTTATGTTAATATCAAGGGAATATTAGTTTTTTGAGGCACTGATAATTATTACTCCTAAACAATTTGATATTTAAAACTTATTGTCTACCATAACTACATAACACGTTTATCATAATCCTTTCGTTTCTGAGTCATCAAATAATATGTAATTAAATACTAACAAATGAAAAATCTGGAGGGATTTAGATTTGATTTTGTAGACTAAAAAATTAAAGGGACTAAGTTGTACAAATTGTTATAAAATTAATAAATATAAACTAGTTCTCTTCCACATACCATACGTCAATTGAATTTGTTAACAATTAAAGCTGTATTTGTGGAGAAACATAATTTCTAACTATAATTTATAAAGATTTTGGACTTGGTATGTATGATTTTGGTATATATAGGAACACGTTCTTGATACACGTTTAGACAAATTATGTAGCTTGCAGCCTTAATAACGCTTTCGATACTACTCTTTTTCCTGTTTAGTTTTTATAGCCTTTGGAGTGAAACATTAGCCGTTTCGCAACCAGAGTATTTTTTATGAAAACGCCTATAAGTTAGGCAATGTGAAATTAGTTTAATAGTGAGTTCGTAAATATTGTTTTTTGTTGTATTGCTGCTCCAGAATGTTTTTCGAATTATATATTGTTCTAGATACCTCAAAAGCTGTTTTTCATTGTTTCAGTCAACACAGAACAAAGTTAGAAACATGTTTAAAAATGTTTTGTACCCGTAAGAAACATTCATATACACGGAGATTTTTTAACCATTTTTATTCGGTGTATTATTTAGCTAAAAACGATTATTTAGAGGGGTGCGGCATTCCCATAATCGTTTAGCTATACAGCTTTTGCTAATATGAAAAAAAATGCTTGTATACTATTGAGAGTTGATCCGGTTCCTGTTTATTTTTTAATGCTGGAAGTTGTTATGGAATTTCTTTGCGCAATTAAATCAATAGTGCATAAAATCCATATCAGGCAATCAAGAAATCGCTCCCAAAAAGAACATACAAAGTCATATCTAAGACGATGTTTACAAGTATTATACCAAGCGCTAACCGGTCCAAAGCCTCGAGATCTGTACTTTCGATTTCATTGTGCCATAACTGGCGTCGAAGAAAGTTTCGAACGTCAAATTAAAAATGTTGAAATAAGAACCGAGAGGAAGCGACCCAAAATTACTTTCTGTAAATGTACACCTGCGTAAATCATCAATAAGATTGAAGTTTATTCATATTCAGATCTCTAAAGTTTGGCTCTCAATTGAAGTCTTTGATTTGAATATCTGAAAGCAGATAAGCCTTTGAAATAATGGCTCGCGTATGTTGGTAGCTATAGATTGAAGATAAATGGAAAAAACTTTTGTGAATGCCTGTCTGATCCTAACTCGTTCTCTTGGAGTTCAATGTGGACCTACAATGGCTCTAATTTATGGTTAGTTTAAGAATATTTTGAATTTCCACGGTGCAATTTTTACTTTTTCTTTAACTTCAGTTTTTATCCACGTAGAAATAAAACCCAACCATCAATTTGCATTAAACAGGCGGAACATTATCAATGTATACTATAAAAAGGAGTAATGGGAAAATAAACGATTAGAATTAGCTTTTTTGAAAGTCAAATATGTGAATCTCTTAAATCGATTTATAATACGATATTAATGATGCTCGATTCTTTTTTAGAAATAAAATTACTATTAAACTTCCCTGGTAGTTTGCATTTTTTTTTTCATTTCTAATATGTTAAAAAATCAAAAAAATATCTGAAACCATGCATTTAGCAGTTTGGCCTTGAATCGAACCGTTGATCTTCGTATTAACATTAAATTTACTACCACTGAACGAAACTCGAAGATATAATAAAAATATTGGTAGATGACAATCAGTTTTGAAAAGGACAAAATCATGCTTTTTAACGATGGCAAGTTGTTTGTGGCGACACTGCACTACAATTCGTGTATTTGTGTTTACAATTGACTGTTATTTTGTTCTTTAACAAGTCTTAAAGGTCCATCGATTTCCAAAAGATTACGTTGATGACTTTGTCCCCTGGGTTACATTATTAATGATTTTTATTTGTGTCCGCTTTAAACTCCACACAATGCGTCGAATGAAACGTTTGACTTGAAGAGTTGTTTTTTTCTCCGAGCCTTAATTGTAGAGCTATTCTGGCTAAGGATTGAATTTTAAGTAGAGATTAACTATAAATACGATGGATGCTGGTGCGAACTTATTGCCAGTTATTAAACTGTCATTACGTGTCACGGCGAAGCCCCGGGATGAATTCTGAATATTAATGCTTCCATCAGATTTATGACAGTCTGGCCAGAACATTGAGTGGAACTTATTTTAATTTTTAATTAATAAAAGTATAATCTAGAATGTACCAAACTTTCGGGAAATGTGTCTGGATTTCATGCTAGATTTACAAAACTTCTTAACAAAATGGATTAATAACAATCTATGCTCCTTCTGTTTAAAATTCAACCATTCTGTTTGATAAACTATTATCAAAAGTTGATTCATATATAGTAGATTTTTCACATTATTAGGTAATTATTTGATGTGATTAAAAGGGAATATCACGTGAATATACAGACTATATTAAAAACACTTAAACTGCTCCAAATAAAAAAAAACATCTGCTGCATTGCATGAAGGTAAAGTGGATAATAAAGTACAAAAAAGGAACTACTAAACAATACAATTTGAATTGAGACTGTAATAAGAAATTACTTTGATAAACCAAACAAATAGACACGACGCACAGAGAAACTATAAAGTAAAACTTGGAATAACAAGATTCAGAGAAAATCCGTCTTCATAGAAAAAAGAATCAGTGAAAATGGTAATATAAAATCAAGACAAATCAGTAGGTAACGAAACCAGTAGCGAGGTAACACCTTAAAAATAGAAACAAGAAGATTCACAGCAGCAAGAGGATTGCTGAGAAAGAGGGGGAAATAGAGAAACCATAAATGATATACAAATATACCACCAAATTCGCACTTAAAACAATCAAAAGTGAAGTGACAGAACAGCTTACTACTACCAACACAGTCATAGAAAATGTAACCGAAGAATATGTGAACTATATTACTGTGTTCCTTCATAATAACAGAGAATATCCTCGAGAAAATAATAAAAAGTATAGGGTATCGTTTGAAAACCAAGAGAACAGAAAACTTTTGAGAGACAAATAATTAAGGAAAGCCATGAAACTGTCAGTTATGATACTATACATAGTTTAATGTTTAATGATAGACAGACAGCACTGTGCCACGTGCTAACTGAAGATCAGTCCAATGACCAATACAATAATAAATCATGAAACAGGGAGCCCAATCTGAAACGGCAGCTACTTGTACTAATAGTGGAAATCTATAATATCCTACGAAAAAGTGAAAATTAGTTTAAATAAAATCAAAGTAGTTAGTATATCGAAGAATAAATCTGGAAGAAATTTTATCAGAGAACAAGAAAGCAGAGGAAAACAAACATAAGAAACATTATCGAAACATAAAAGAAGCCCAATGAAAAGTAATAAATGAAACAAAGGCTTAATACAGGAAGGCGATTTTAATACAGCCATTGTTTATACTGATCCTGAAAAACTTAGTAGAAAAATATGAAAGTCTAACCTTTGTCATTTAAGATATCGGAAACGGAAATAATGGGTAAATGAATAATGAGCAAATTTTAACACAGAATAAGTAAGGAAAGATCGGTAAATATTAGCAAGATTATCAAAACTAAAAGTAAATCCAGTACGAAATGAAGAAAAGCTTAAAACAGAAAAGTACCATTATTTGTAGTGCTAATGGCTTACATGTCAAAGATATACAAAGGAAGATTATCTCAAACTGTCAGTGTTGGTAGTGTTAATTGCTAACACGCTACTACATGGAAGGAAAGATTATCTCAAACTACTCTTGTTTGTAGTGTTAATGGTTAACATACTGAGGATATGAAAACATGGTACTACAGGAAAAGGAAGATGATCTCAAGCTGCCATTGTTTGTAGTGTTAATGGCTAACATGCTGAAGATATAAAGAAGAAGATGATTTTAAACTACTATTGCACGTAGTGGTAATGGCTAACATGGCAAAGAAATAAAACGGAAGATGATCTCAAACTCCCAGACTTGTTGGTGTTAATTGCTAACATGGTACTGCATGAAAGGGAAGATGATCTCAAACTACCACTGCTGTACTGCTATTGGCTAACATGGTAAAAATATAAACAGAACACAATTTCAGAGTAGCATTGTTGGCATTGGTAATAGTTACCGTGGTGAAGATATAATAAGGAAGATAACCTCAAAGTACCATTGTTCGTAGTGCCAATAGCTAACATGATGAAGACATAAGAAGGAAGATGATCTCAAAGTACCATTGTTAGTAGTGCCAATAGCTAATATGGTGAAGATATAAGAAGGAAGATGATCTCAAACTACCATTGTTCGTAGTGCCAGTAGCTAACATGGTGAAGATATAACAAGGAAGATCATCTCAAACTACTATTTTTGATATTGCTAATGGCTTACATGATACGACATGAAAAGAAAGATGATCTCAAATTACCATTGTTGTAGTGCTAATGGCTTACATGGTGAATATATAAACAGAAGACAATCTCAAACATTGTTGGCATTAGTAATAGCTAACATGGTGAAGATATAAGAAGGAAAATGTTCTCAAACTACCATTGTTCGTAGTGCCAATAGGTAACATGGTTAAAATATAAGAAGGAAGATGATCTCAAGCTACCATTGTTCGTAGTGCCAATAGGTAACGTGGTGAAAATATAAGAAGGAAAATGATCTCAAGCTACCATTGTTCGTAGTGCCAATAGCTAACATGGTGAAGATATAACAAGGAAGATCATCTCCAACTGCTACTTTTGATATTGCTAATGGCTAACATGATAAGACATGAAAGAAAAGATGTTCTCAAGCTACCATTGTTTGTAGTGCCAGTAGGTAACATGGTGAAAATATAAGAAGGAAGATGATCTCAAGCTACCATTGTTCGTAGTGCCAATAGCTAACATGGTGAAGATAAAAGAAGGAAAACGATCTCAAGCTACCATTGGTCGTAGCGTTAATAGCTAACATGGTGAAGATATAGCAAGGAAGATCATCTCCAACTACTACTTTTGATATTGCTAATGGCTAACATCATACGACATGAAAGAAAAGATGTTCTCAAGCTACCATTGTTCGTAATGCCAATAGGTAACATGGTGAAAATATAAGAAGGAAGATGATCTCAAGCTACCATTGTTCGTAGTGCCAATAGCTAACATGGTGAAGATAAAAGAAGGAAGATGATCTCAAGCTACCATTGGTCGTAGTGTCAATAGCTAACATGGTGAAGATATAGCAAGGAAGATCATCTCCAACTACTACTTTTGATATTGCTAATGGCTAACATGATACGACATGAAAGAAAAGATGTTCTCAAACTACCATTGTTGGTAGTGCCAATAGGTAACATGTTGAAAATATAAGAAGGAAGATGATCTCAAGTTACCATTGTTAGTAGTGCCAATAGCTAACATGGTGACGAAATAACAAGGAAGATCATCTCCAACTACTACTTTTGATATTGCTAATGGCTAACATGAAGGAAGATGATATCAAAATACCATTATTTGTAGTACCAATAGCTAGCATGGTGAAAATATAAGAAGGAAGATGATCTCAAACTAATATTTTTGATATTGCTAATGACTAATGTGATGCGACATGAAAGGAAAGATGATCGCAAACTACCATTGTTCGTAGTGCCAATAGCTAACATGGTGAAAATGTAAGAAGGAAGATGATCACAAACTACTAAATTTGATATTGCTAATGGCTAATGTGATACGACATGAAAAGGAAGACAGTCTCAAACTACCATTGTTTGTAGCGCTACTGGCTAACATGGTGAAGATATAACAAGGAAGATGATCTCAAGCTATCACTGTTTGTATCTACTTTACTTAAAATACAAAAATCAGAAGTAATTAGAATATTGATTAATAGATATGGAAGTAATGAGACCATATACATCCATCGTTGTTTGCAGTAATAAAGGCTAACATAGTAGAAACATAAAACGGGAGGTACATCAAATCTACATCAGTTAGGTATAGTGAACAGCATCAGTCAGAAAGAAATCTTAGTAGTAAAGACTAAGTACCTACCGGTAATTTTAATCCACTATTACTGGTACTAATAGTAGATAACATGTTGACATATATAAAAAATATATATTAGTCTAGATAAAAGGCTTAATCAATTTTATTATATTAAGATATGGGAGATTGAATGTAGAAGAATTTTAAACAAATGACGAAGAAGTGGACTGGAACAACCGTGAGCCAAACAGTCACACAAAATTAAAATAGCAATACCAGATATAAAACGGATAATAACCTTCTATAGAAGCTAGTTTAGTGATATTTATTTTTTGTAACACTTCATCGTTGGTTATTAGAGCAGTCTACGATATTCTCAACAGCTGCTGGTAAACAATATAAGGAAACGAAAATCACACTATATTGGCAATATTATGAGACAGAAAGAATTTCTAAAAAAAAAATTGAAGGAAATAGAGGTCGTGGGAGGAAACGTAAATCATGGTTCAAGAATATAAAAGAATGAACAGGTGGAAATACCCAAAAGTTATTTCATACTTTCCAAAAGAGAAACAAATTCGTCATGATAGGTACGAAGTTATTTGAAATGACACCAAAGAAGAAAAACAAGTGTAACAATAATCACTTATCTTAACAACTGATTAGTAAAATGACTCATCAGTTACATAAATCAGTACTTTTAATCGATACTTAATAAGAAATAAATATCAGTTTTATATTATATAGACATACATAATTTTTATAATGTCAGAAAGAATACACACAAACCAAAAATACTAGTTATTCCCCACACAGAGGTATTTAGTTACATTTTACAGAAACTAAATTAAAAGTAAATTCTGTGACATTTTCTAGATGAAAGTACAACACAATTACAGTTATAAAAACCTCTATATTATTAACAAAAAAGAAAGTTTTTTTTTAAATAATCGTGGAGTTTCGAATGCAACTCCAAGATTTCCATCCCACCCAGCTTACCCCGGCTCAGCACATTTCGTGCTATTCACAGGTCTAACATGCCCCACCCTTGAAAAACCCCATGCCCCAGACACCACTAACACCCTGGGAAAGTGCAGTGCTCAGGATTCGAACCTGAGCGACTTTGGTAGAATAACTCCAAGCCAAGCGCTGTGGCCATTACTCTACCGCGGTCCCCAAAAAAGAAAGTTTGAAATGCAGATTAAACATTGTATAAAAAATAGTCGCAACTCGCTAAGTTGGAAGGCGTCAAGACAACTACCAACGTTATCCAGGTGAACATTTTGTTGCCTAGGTCAAAAAATTTTCTTAACCTGATACGTCATGTTAAAGAGTATCTAGAGATAAAGCGCGCTGCATGTTTGTGGTTAGGAACCAACGTTAAGATGTAGGTCCCGGCGCTCCCGTGGTATCGGTCACAGGCATAACAGGGTATTTAGTGGGCTAACATCGTTGCAAGGATATGGTACTTTGCGAGGAAGATATCAGAGACGACATTTAAGGAATATTTCTAATTTCAAATAAATCAATAAATCGATTTTTTTCAGTAGTAGGAAATTACAAGGCTAATTCAGACATAGATACTAAAAACTATGTTAAAAAATTACTGACTTTTTGTTATGCTCAATGATCTTACTGAGCTGCACACGATTTCAAAGGCAAAGATAAAAGTTTGTTAATATTTTTAGACATAACGCTAGCGTTCTCATAACGATGTTAAGCCTTAACAGCAAGAACATGCAGATATTTGGAATTAAGCTCATTTCCCACTGGTTCTAAATCTAAACTGAAAGCTTTAACTGTAAATATAAATGTTTATCATCGATCGTATACGTTTTTCATAGATATCATTAAAGGTTACCTAGAGTAGGTAAGTTTACGCCGAAAATGTGAAAGCCTCTTATTTAAACATATTGCCGCGTTAATCCTGAACTAATGCTTATTAAAAATTCAGAACGATCTTTGGTTTTTAAGAAAATTCAGGAAACTGCAAGAAATAATTTTTACAAGAGATAAATAATACGGTTTTGTTTTTTGATTGATCAGAAAACAGTTTTGTTCAATTTAAGTGTTATTGGTTGCAACACTGTAAAATTAAATAATTTTAAATATTAAACGGGATAAATTATTATGTCAACGGTTTGAGGTTACCAAATCGTATTTCGTATATAAGTAAACTACTCAAAAATGAATAGGGATATTGGAGTGTAAGACACTTAAAGACAACACCAATTGCATTTATAATAAAAAACCGCCAAAACAACAAAATGTAACGTCTTTTTAGTAATGAACATGAAAATTACAGCAAAGGTACGTTTAAAGAAAAAAATTAACAACATTAGAATGAAAATCGTTATTGCCTACTTTCACTTAACTTAAATGTATTAAATTCTAATACCGCGTGGCACCTCCTCTGGCAGTAGTAACTGTTTTGCACCTTGCTGGCATACTGTCAATGCAATTATCAATATGTTCTTGTAGAATGTGATGCTGCAGTACCGGAAATATGTCCCTCAGCTGTTGCAAATCAGTAGGTCTTCGATTACGAACATCCAACTGTCTCTGCAAAAGGTCCCATGCATGCTCGATGGGGTTGAGGACTGGAGATAGGGGAGGAAGAGCAAAATAGATTATTTCCTCATCTCCAAGCATCTCTAAAACAACCCGAGCACGATGCGACCTTGCGTTATGGTCAAGAAAAAAACAAGTATTCCTGTCCAACAGTTCAGTACATAGTCCATAATAATCCCTTGGGCATTTGGTTGGCCCGTGAGTGTACCATTAAAGATATGGAAGTCAGTACGCCACCCTAAAGAGATTTCAGCCCATACCATAAATCCACCACCACCAAAGGCAACGACTTGGGTATACTGAGGTAAGGTACGATGTCCGGCACTACAATATACTCTTTGGCGCAGGCTATCATTGCTGAGACAATATCTAGACTCGCCCGAAAACAGTATATCATCCCACGGTATGGCTTTCTTGAAGCCTACGTCTTGACCATTCCACCCGATATCTTCGCTAAGCCACAATTCTTGCAGGGCACCTCAGGAGGTGGTATGAGGTAAATACTACCCTAAATAATTGATTTCTCACAGTGTGGTCGGAAACTCGATTTCCTGTGGCATTCTGGAGCACTTGCTGTAGATGTCAAGCAGTTGAAAAGGGGTGCATTCTTGCATTAATTACCAGAAGTCGATCCTCACGAGGTGTTGTGATATGAGAAGATCCACTTCTAGGCCTTCTTGCAGTCGTACTTGTTTCTGCTACGCGCGAAAGAGCTCTTGAACTTACGCTTTGCGTGGTTCCTAACATATCAGCAATGTCGACCTGTCGATCTTCTCTTTGGTGCACAGGCTAATATTCGTTGTTCTATTGTTAAATGGTTTCTCTGCATTGTTGTTTATTATTAAGAACACAAATGTAACACACGAATGAAGAAACAAGGAACAAAAAAGATCTTAAGAAGATAGGAAAGATTATTCAATCAAACATATAAACTCGACTTGGCACTAATACGGTTAAACAGTTGGATTCGATTGTTTTTTGTTTTTTTAAAATCAAGCATTACCGCTTGCCCTAATTATCAATAATAGACAACTATTAGCCTCCAAATACAAACATATATGCTTTATATTACAATATCCCTATTGATTTTCTGAGTAATTTATTTTAAAGGTATTTGAGAAAGGGGATTCCCACATTGTGTAAGTGATTAGCGAACACACGGTATTACAAGACAGGTAGCATTTTAAATTTGAGAGATATCTTCTAAGTTATATTAATAGAATATGTTTGTTAATATTAAATATTAGTAACAGTGAATCCCAAGCGATTACTGTTGGGTGTGTTAAGCTTATAACATATTTCAATATTAATATCTTCGTATATGTATATCAATTTTGATACATAAAACCCAGTAAAGAGGGTTATTCCTGGCATCGCCAGCGGCAAAGGCGAAATTAAAATAAAAATGAAAAATAAATAAATTTACGAGAGGCATCCACGCAATCAAATCCCGATAAGTCATTAAATATCAATGTAGGACATCCTTCCTTAAAATATGCAGGCGAAACTTCGGGCTGAATTAATTTCAAACTTTCCTGAAATGAAAATAAATTATTATTGGATTTTTAAATCGCACTTTATGAGAGATGTTCCATATTTATTTAAATCTGCATTAATTTTCGGAATATTGCCAATTTATTCTTGGGGGGATTCAAATTTTCTACTTCCGGCCGCGAGTTGGATGTTTCTGATAATCATGGAACATTTTCGAAACTTAATTTAAAATTCATGTTAGCGTACAACGAAAATTAAAAATTTGACAATTAATAATTATTGACCCGGAGCTTACATGCAGATTACAAGATAACGCAACAAACTAAATTTGTGTCTGTCAGCTGTAAATAACGCACCTACGTGTAAATTCAATATATTAATATAAATTCCAAAAACCTAAGTGTCAGTCTAATTTAGTTACGGATTTGACAGATTCAATTCGTCTTTAAAGATTCTCACGTAAATATGCGTGGCTCTTGATTCGGAAACGGTACGTATGCGCTACCTTGACGATAACGTGAAGTTAAAACCATGCAGAATCGCCGTTCGGCAAAGAAGAGTTGGGATATCGTATTATTAATACGTCAGTCAGTTTTCATTCGAAAAAAGAAAACTTGATTATTTCATGAATGTAAATTATTTTTAAAATATCGTCAGCACGTGCAACGGTGCCTTGAGCTACGATGCTTAAATACTAAGCGTTTTTACATTTATAACAACTTTTATGAATAAAAGTTTGCTTTTAACGTTTACAGAGTAGGGTGACTATAAACTGAGTCGAAATGCATAATATAATTTATTGTAGCAGGGTGTCTTTGTGGGTGTCATAAAACACAGAAAATGCACATTACCGAGAGAAATAAAGCTATTTCTATATTTGCTGACTATGCCTTCACAGGTATCTGTATTTGATAAACTTCAAGCGATACAATTAATGAAACCAATCCATAGTTATAAAAAACAAAATAAATTAGAATCGTTTGAAATGGAACCGAAATAATCGGTTCTGTAGAACTAATAATTAGATTATAACTAGCTGATCCTTTAGACGCGCATCATGCTGTATATTTCAACTCATACAACAAATATTAGATCAGCTATGTCGAGATCTAAGTTGTGTGTTTTGTAAATTTGCGTAACTTCTAACTAATCACATCAATGTTTATTCGAGCACGATCTCATCTAGCAATGTGTCTCAACTACATTTGTATTAAAAATTGTAGGTCATGGTACAGCTTCACAGTATACCGGATGATTCACAAGAAAATAAGCCAACCAGTTGAAAAATGGACAACCCCAAATACATATCCCAAGGTACTGTAATAGGTATCTAAATTTCTATGAATTGGAGATGCCTGTTTACTATGTTTAGTATCTAATTCTACTGAACTTTGAAATAAAGGAAATGTGAACGGAAACATAAAATCTGCTATCCACTGAAGTATTTCTACGACACTCACCAAAGATGAAAATCATGTCGAAGTTTTCTGAATTCTAATACATGTTATTTCAAATTGGTAAACTGTGTTGTGATGTGTAATTTGGGTTGCCTAGTTTTAGAATGGTGGGTTCGTACACTCCCGTAAATCACCCCGTATAATCAAACCCACCAAAAATTTAACTGGTCCGGTACATACAAATACCTGGGAGTAGTATAGTGGAGACATATGGAAAGGAATTGGAGGACATGTTATTCCAATTTTGCAAACTGTGTTGTGATATGAAATTTGGGTTGCCTGGTTTTAGAATGCTGGGTTCGTACTCTTCCGTAAATCACCCCGCATAATCAAACCCACCACAAGTTAAACTGGTTCGATACATATAAATACATACGGGTAGTATAGTGGAGACAGATGGAAAGGAATCCTAATACATTTTATTTCAAGTTTGTAGACTGTGTGGTAATATGTGATTTGGATTACCTACTTTTAAAATGGTAAGTTTGTACACTCCAGTAAATCACCCTGTACAATCAAACCCACCAAAAATGTAATTTGTCCAGTACATATAAATAAGTACATGAGAGTAGTATGGTGGAGATAGATGGAAAGAAATTGGAGGATATGTTATTCCAGTTTTGCACACTGTGTTCTGATATGAAATTTATGTTACCTAGTTTTTGAATGGTAGGTTCGTACCTTGCGTAACTCACCCCATCTAGTCAAACCCATCGCATATTGAACTGGTCCGATACGTATAATGAGTATACGGCGTACAAACATGTGTAGGAAAGCAATAGTGGAGACTGGTGGAAAGAAATTCTAATATTTGCAACTTTCCTTTTGTAAACTGTGTTATGACATATAATTTGGGTTGCCTAGTTTTAGAACGGTAGATTCGTACTCCCCCGTAAATCACCCTGTATAATCAAACCCGCCAAAAATTTAATTGGTCCAGTACACATAAATACATGAGAGTAGTATAGTGGAGACAGGTGGAAATGAATTGGAGGACATGTAATTCCAATTTTCCAAACTGTGTTCTGATATGAAATTTGGATTGGCTGGTTTTAGAATGGTAGGTTCGTACTCTACCCTAAATCACCCTGTATGATCAAACCCATCGCATATTGAACTGGTCCGATACGTATAAGACTATACGACGTCCAAAAATGTGTAGAAATGCAATAGTGGAGACTGGTGGAAAGAAATTCTAATATTTGTAATTTCAATTTTGTAAACTGTGTTGTGATATGTAATTTGGGTTGGCTGGTTTTAGAATGGTAGGTTCGTACTCCCCCATAAATCACTCTGTATAATCAAACCCACCAAAAATTTAACTGATCCGGTACATATAAATACTTGGGAGTAGTATAGTGGCGAGAAATGGAAAGGAATTGGAGGACATGTTATTCCAATTTTGCAAACTGTGATATGATATGAAATTGAGGTTGGCTGGTTTTAGAATGGTAGGTTCGTACTCCCCCATAAATCACCCTGTAGAATCAAACCCACCAAAAATTTAACTGATCCGGTACATATAAATACTTGGGAGTAGTATAGTGGCGACAAATGGAAAGGAATTGGAGGACATGTTATTCCAATTTTGCAAACTGTGATATGATATGAGATTGAGGTTGGCTGGTTTTAGAATGGTAGGTTCGTACTCCCCCATAAATCACCCTGTATAATCAAACCCACCAAAAATTTAACTAATCCG
>JABXWE010001387.1:0-20485 GCA_014611495.1 Limonius californicus | reverse complement strand
ATCAAGAAATAAATTGTAGCGTATCTTTGGATCTAACGATGAAAGATCCAGAAAATTATAATCTAGATACAGATACAAGATCCTCGTGTAAAAAGAATCTAGATCCAGATACTAGGATCTAGATCCACTGGATCTAGATACTACCCAACACTGACTATTACTACAAAATAAAGTGCAATGCTCGAGCTATAACGGTTGGAAGGACTGTTCTTAAAAAAAAAGGAAAGCATAACCATACTGCAGATGCCACAGAAATAGACAAAAATAAACTTTATAATAAGGTACGTGAAAATGCGATAAGTACACAAGACATCATGTCATCTCTACTGCATCTATTGGACTTAGCCAGCCTACTGCAGCATGTTTGCCAAAAGTTTCCAGCATAAAGAGAACTATAAGAAATATTCGTACAAAGGAAGAAGCTGCTCCGGTTTTGCCACTCCATCGAAGAGACATCCTTTTTTCACAAGAATACACGTTAACAAAAAATGGAGAATCCTTTTTACTGTACGATTCTGGACCAAATGACGACAGAATGCTGATTTTTAGTACGAGAAAAAATATTTCACTCCTAGCCAAAAACGCACTATGGTATGTGGACGGACATTTAATACAATGCCACACTTGTTTTATCAACTGTTCACACTACATGGGTTGAAGAAAAACATTTCAATTCCATTAGTGTATGTGCTATTACCAGACAAAACAAAAAATACCTACATTCGTTTGCTGTAAAAGTTAAAAAATTTTATGCCTGGGGTGTCACCAATTACCATCCTCGCGGATTTCGAAACTGGATGATAAGTGCTTCTGCCAAAGCATTTCCAGCTTCAAAGCATTGTGGATGCTTCTACCATTTTTCACAGTGCATCCTTGGAAAAGTTCAATCAGATTTGCATTGTACCTGAAGTTACTGCCAGCGTTAGCATTCGTGCCCACAGCAAATGAAGTTGATGAGTTTGAAACTCTTTCTGAGGAGAATATGCTACCCAAGGATGCCCAGCCAATTGTGGACTACTTCGGGGACACCTGGATTGGACGTCCGCAAAAACGCCAACGTCGCCGCTCACCATCACGATTTCCTTATGATATGTGGAATTGTTACGAAACTGTGGCAGAAGGACTACCAATAACGAACAAGTCTATAGAAGGAGCGTTCGAGACACAAGTCTCAGCAGACCATCCCAATATATGAAAGTTCGTAAAAGCCATACAATGAGAACAAAGTCTACATGAGCTTCAGGTAGAGCAATACGTAGGAAGCCTGGAAGGCCTCCCTGCTCGTAAAAAGCACCGTGATTGTGCTGAAGGAATAGCAGTCCTTGTAACGAATGATGATGAGGGAACCCTTTCCGATTACTTGCATGGTATAGCCCACAACCTTACTTACTAAAGAAAGTAACAAAAATCAGTAAAAACAAAATTAAAACAAAATAAAAACAAACAAACAAAATTTTTAAACAAGCATTATGCAGCTCGTCCTAAGCCGAGATAAAGTGTGAAGGGAAGTTTGTTATTCCGTATCTGTCGGGGAATTTTCCATTCGTTGAATGGTTTGTCGAGAAATTTTACCGTCGGGGAATTTTCCAGTCAGGGACTTTTTTCGACGAATTGTTGTCGGGGAATCTTCCTTTGTTGAATTGTTGTTGGGAAATTTTCCGGCTCCCCATCAACGAATTCAAATCGTTTGTATTGGACTACATTTTCACTTTAGGAAAGAGAAAAATGTCTGCTCGTACAAAGTCAGATGAACAGGGTAAATGATTAATATCAGGAACGCCGTACTTGGAAAAAATAACATCACAATCACTACAGAATGAGCAGGTGCATGGCACGAGACTAAAGCCAACCACTCTTGGATCCAAATTGCGGTCGCACTTCAACGTAGAATGCACTATTTGCCGTTTGTTCCTCGGGCATAAATTCGTTATGGATCTCAGTCTCTTTATTGAAAAAAGCATCGCTTTGATTCCGGATTTCTGCAAAAGAAACTTTTTGGATGGGGGTGATAATTTTCCAATCTACTGCTTACTCTGGCGTTCCAACTCAGGATTTTATTGAAGTACTCATGACTCATCGCCGGCGGCAATAAGTGAAGAAAATTTGCATTGGTGCTGTAAGCCGGAACGAAATCTTGCAACTATTCTCTGTTTTAGCAAATCTTCCGCTGCCAAATCTTTATGTAACATTTTTAGAATCGTAGCTTATTGACGATGAACTCACCTGCATTATTTGAAAGGTAATTCGAAAATTTGTTGCCACAATTTGATAAACTCTTGCGACCGAATAAACATTTCGATCGACGGACGTCTGCTTCTAGCGTCGTCTTGAACCTTATCACGTCCATCTTCGAACGGGGTCATTCCATAGCAAATCACCCAGACCACGACACCCACCATTTCAGATTTCCATGAAACCTCTTTTGCTTGTTACTATGCCCGAGTTACTAATCCGTATAAAATTGTTCCTTCGTAGACCACATACTTATTATGTAGTAATATGTATACCAGTTTCATAGAAATCTGAATTGGTGGGTGTCATTAAAATATTTAGCTGTGTGATCTGATATGGAATGACTTCACGTTTAAATCATTTATACACAGTAGTACAACTTACATTGTTACCACCGTACACTGCTTTTAACATTTCATAAGTTTCTGTTGGAGTTTTCTCTAATTACAGCAAAATTTATATTCATTCGTTGCTCCATGACGACTGGCAGAAAGACGTTCTGCGCAAAAAAAACAGCACTTTTATCTTCGCTTGACCATCCCCTACTGAGAGAACTATGAAGTATTAGATGCTGTTTTAGTTTTGGTTTAATGTAACGTAACTGCACAAATCTGATTTAAACTGTAAACTTTCTAGAAAAAAAAAATAATAAACATTATGCAATGTAGGTGAAGACAAAAATATGATCTGAAGTGTAAACCAAATTGAATATTCAACTAGTCGCCCTTGTTTTTGATAACCATTGACAATAGTGGATGTCAACCAATCTAGACCACAGGACGAACTGGCCACCACAATTGTTAGACTTAAATCCAATATCGATCCTATGATATAAACAGTTAATTGCTTAAAAATATTTATAGAAAGTAAGTTTAAACTCCAATGTTCTTAAATTTTTAAAGTGATGCACAACTTTTTATAACCAGTGTAAGTTACAGATATTTATGGCAAACTTTTCAGTTGTAATGGAACCGCTCATGGGTGTGATTGGTCACAAAAGCGGAAACAAGAGGTTATAAAATAAATAAATGAACACAAACATTTGTAAATTAAGCAGTGGTCTTGTTTTACAGCTATTCCAGTTTCTGTAGTTACTTAAGATGGCGTACAAAACAGCAAGACTACTTTAGTTCAACAACAATCAAATTAAGGATATGAATATTATTCCATACCATACTGCATTTAAATTCTTGAAACATCAATTTACCACGGTCAAATTAAATTTTAAGAAAGGGATGGATAGACGATATATTTTACAAATAAAATGTGATAAGATAATAATACAAAAAAAACTGCAGATTTTTTTGGTGCCTTTTTCCGCTTTCCCTCTTTTTTCTTTGAGTAGCCCACAAATCCCGAATTAAGCTTGTCTTCCCGGTGGGTATGTCAAACATTTAGAATAACTGGCTTGGAATTTCTAACATATTCTTAACAAGCCGGGGATTACTAGTTATTAAGTTAGACTGAATTACAAACAGCATAGAAATCTCTAGAATTAGCAACGGATTTTGATGAAAGCAATCATTTAATATGCAGTTTTATAAGTTTGTGGTTTTACAATTATTTAGTGTAGTTTATAATTAATTTGTGATTTTTTGTAGCTTTGTTCTTAATTTCATTTAAAGGTTGTTAAGAACATTTTCTTTATTTGACAATCTTGGAAAACACCACAGAAATGAATTAATCGTTTATGAAAATTTTATTGAAATTACTTCAAATATTGTCACTGTTTTTAGCTGTTTACATTTAAAAATAAAGTTCAGTTAGTGCAATGTCCAAAAATATTTTTTTGTATAAATATACCAATAAGGTAGATTAATTTTAATGGAAATTCTTAGGCTGCTTTTCTAATGTTTATTTATGTATATTCTCAAATATGTATGTTGTAGCGGTACATTCTAAATGAGAATCGTAACTTCCAACAAACACCTTGTTACCCATGCTCTTTGTTTGCAAGTTGGTAATAACTAAAGCGCGGATTTATAGCTATATAATAATTAGTAACAGAATTGTTTTACGTAATAGTAAAATTGTCCAACCATCGAATATAATTAATTTCAAATCTTTTATGCTAATTTGGGGATTGTAGTGAATTTCAATCTTTAATCTTTCCTAACTAAAAATAGACGTTCTAATAAAATTATTTTATAGCAGCACTGAAGATGATACGTGCAATGATGAAATCATACTTCTTAAGATGTAAAGATGTAACAAAAAAATATTCCCCATTCCGCTAAGTGTTCTTCAGATTTTTCAGGTTCTTCTTGGAGTACTTTGTTTCTTACGAGATATAGCAATCTTCTTCTATATACGAGTGTTACGCATTTTAAAGTACTACGGCATAGAATACCTACAGCTTAACGTGGACTCCAAACTACGGGAAGTGTAAACATTTCAACTGCAGAAAAGATTTACTAGGCAGAATACTTTGCTGGTTTGCCATTGACTTGCGAGGGATAACAGCCGTTAAAAATCTGATGTTCCGGTAGGGGAGATCGGGGTAATAAAACGAATACAGAAAATTCCTTTAGAGAACAATTTAGCAAGTAATTTGCTGCTAGTACCATCTAATATTAAAATTGTTCAATCACTTTGTTCTCCGGCTGCTATTTTGACAGTTAATCGTGAGCATGATTTCTGATAACGCCTGTTGTAATTAGTTAGATGCTTTCTTAAGCTTTCTCATGCATTTCGAAGTGTCATTCTGTCCCATTTACAATACACAACTAACTACCATTAGTAGCACCTAGTGCCAGTACGATTTTGCACGTTTTTGTTCCGGTTTGGTTTTGACCTCAAAAAATAGTTTACGTAAGCGTTAGGGGAAGATGACGAAGGTAAGATGACGATTTACCCCAAACAGGCTAAAACGCTATAAATCTGTATGAAAATACTACCAGAAGAAGTTTCACTGCGGCTATGCATGAAGTACAGGAAGGTATTCTATCTTGTCATCTAGGATCTTTGATCGGACAGACTTACTATAAAGCTGCAACTGTTAAAAATAGTATAAACGGGTTTATGCGGAGCGGCATCGTATCTTATAATCTACTAATATTTAATGGTAGTGATTTTTTCCCTGTAATAACCACTGAGCGCCGCGAACTGCATGGAATGCCAATTGGAAGTGAGAAAAAGGGAAGCAGAACTTCAGCAGATATGATATGATATGATATGAAGAAGATACAGATTGACTACACTCCAGAGCAAACTACATCTAACTTACTAGACCAATATGAAACAGCAGAATCCAGCAAACATAATTTGTTATATATATATATATATATATATATATATATTCGGTTTTAAAACGTTCGACGACGTTGTCCGATATGTAGATGCTACTGTTTCCTGTCTTCCCACTGACCCTCTTCTAAGTTCCTTGCGCTCATCGCTTTCCGGATACGTCCATGTCCTTTTGGACCTGCCTCTTTTCCTTTTATGTTGTGGTATCCAGGTCATCACTTGTTTGGGTAACTTATGGTCTGCCATTCGCTGTACATGTCCGTACCAAGTGAGTTGTTTGCCTTCAATGTCTTTTATAAGCGTGTCTTGCAGTCCCATTTTTGTCGAATATCTTCATTTCTCACTCTGTCGGCTTGTGAAATTCTCGCTGATCATCTCAGCGCGTCCATTTCGGTTGCTTCTACCATTATTTTTCATCTCTCTGTCATTCTCCATGCTTCTGATGCGCAGAGTAAACTACTTTTGATTATTGTGTTGTATATTTTGTATTTTCGATTTTTTGTTATATATTTACTCCACAGAGTCCCGTTCAAGCATTCTATTATTTTCCTTGCCTGTATTATTCTTGTTCTAATTTCTTTTTCATCTGTACCGGTTGTATCGAATGTTACTCCTAAGTATTTGTTGTTCTCACATGCTTCTATTTCTTCTGTGTTTTCTAGTTGCAAGTTCTGCATATGACTGCCAATATTCAAATACAGTGTAACCTCTATATAGCGACATTTAAGGGACTGCGCATTTTATGGCGTTATTGGGAGTTGTCGTTAAATGGAAAGAAGAAAATTCAATATTATTTTACTATTATAATACATACGTATTTACTAATAAAGTATAAAATTTACAAACAACAAACATTAATATTGATTGCCGAGGTAAACACGTGCAATGTAATCACAACAAACAAAACGAACGAATTTCTTAGAATCTTCGGTACGTATGATACCGACAGTCGACGTAAGTACGTGCTAGACAATAAAGCAACAAAATAACAAACAAAAGATCGTACACAGCTGCAGTTCTTATTAATTTCGGCAACTTAGAAAGTACTGTTTATAGCTTAATAATGACGTATTGTTGTGGTTATTTAGAGTGGGTGTGATGCTACATAGAGTGTATCATTGTATGAACAACAAGGTAAACCAACCAAAGTCAAGTAATTGCGACGTTTTAGGGAGTTTGTCGTTAAATCGAGTGGAGTCAAATGGAGTTTACACTGTATTTGGTTTTCTGGATGTTCATTGTGAGTCCATATTCCCTATACGTTTCTTTTAGCTTGCGGGCCATATATTCTAAATCTTCTTTGTCCCCTGCTATTACTGCTGGGTCGTCCGCAAACTGTAGGCTATAAACAGTTGAGTTCTCTAGCGGTAGTCCCATCCCCGAACATTTTTGTTTCCATTTTATTAACGCTTCTTTAATGTATCTCTTAAATAATGTCGGGGATATACAACAGCCTTGTCGGAGATCTTTTGTTATCTTAAACGGTGCAGATAATTTGTTCTCTATCTTAACTCTCGAGACCGCATCGTCATATAATTTCTTAGTAGCGGCGATCAAGGTTTGACTGATATTTCCCATAACTTGCAGGTGGGTATATTGTCATAAGCTTTGGTTAGATCTATAAATGGAATATGCGTTTGTAGATTTAACGCTGCTCTTTTCTCGATTATCTGTTTCATGACAAATACGGTATCCGTGCATGATCTTCCGTCTCTGAATCCGTTTTGGTCTTCCTCCTCTATGAATTCTTTTTCTATCAGGTCTCTCAATATTCTTCCATATAGTCTGCTAATTTCAGGAAGTTTAGTGACGAGATCTATTAGTAGACATAATTTGTTTCGGAGAAAAAAACACTAAGCTGTTCAGTCTCTAGTTCTTAGGAAATACAACCAGTAACAACGTCAAAGCGATCATCTACCACCCGCAAAGATATGGAAGAATCTATCATTAGTAGCACTACTGTAAAGACAATATAGGAATTAGAACGATATCAGATTGAAGAGGCAGCAAACCAGAAGAAATTGAGATAGAAGCAGGACGGTCTAAAAGTTCAAAAAGGATAACACCAAAGGAAATAAGAAACAAATCAGAAACCACAACCGAGTTCCAGCGGACACAAATACCCACAAATACTGTCTAGTGACGGATATAAAGCGGGTCATCACATAGTTACATTCAGTGTGCATGTGGAGGCTGTGAAGAATTATATAAACATCCTCCAACCGAAACCGAGCTAAAATGTTCCTTCTGTTTAACGTGGTGGCACAAAGATTGCACTGGCTATGATAAATTGAACGACTTCCATTGCATTTATTGTGTTTAATCATCTTACTCCGTTAGATTTGTCATATTACCTCGAGTATGTGGTAAGATGACTAAAATAAACTTCTGTGTTTCAATATTATTTATAAAAAAATCATTTTGTTTTTGTTAGTATTGCTAATGTTTATCTAAATTATATTTGTAACTTAGTTTACATTTCTATCTATGAGATATTCAATAAGCGTTTATTAGCTTTAATATGCATTTTCCCTTAAAATCGTCAATTTACCTGGATCTCCCCTACTAGGAACTGAGCCCCAGACCGCCAGCATAAAGTCTAACGCTCTGAACTCTATCCCACGATTGCTTCTCAGACTCATGACAAAATAATTTTTCCGGTTGGCAAAGTTCTAATCTATTAAAGAAAATAAGTTGTTTTTCAACATATTTTGTTAATGGATTATATAATAATTGGGCGTGGGTTCATAGTAAACTGCTTTCAGATATTATTGTTCCATAATATTAGCGATGAAAATAAATCCACATTTCTTGGTTTAGTTTTATTTCTATCTACAAGGTTTATATGACAAGATATTTGGAACAGCTGCACTAATATCCCTTAAATGTGGCGTAGACGTTCAAGAAATACATTGTATTTTTAGAACTGGATCTAAAGGTTGTTTGTGGGAGTAACCAAGGTGTAGATGTTCCTTATAACGCCTTTACGTTAGTTACGTGTAATTCTTATTTCAGATTTTTGTAGAAAATGTAATCCTATCTTCATCGTTTTAATGTGACCGTAAAACCCCCGAATAAGGACATTTCGATATTGTTTTCAGCCCCTATTCGTGATTTGAAGACAATTTGTGTAGCATATTTCGAAGGTCCCTAGTGGATTCCAATAACAAATAAAATGTAATATCCTAGAAGAGAAAATGTGAAGCTTTATTTAGTACGGATTAGACACTACACCATGAGAAGAAAATGAAAAAGGGAGGAAGATCATAAAACCGCGAATGGAAACATTTGCAGAAGGCATACCTTATCGGACTTCGTCCGTTCGTTGTTGTTTTACTATTGATATCATGGGCTAGATATACCTACTCTGAATGAGTTTGCTGATATGTGTTAATTTGGGGCAAATTCCACCGTAATTTCAAAGCAGCTGCACGTCTCTACTCCGAGCTATCCTAATAGACAGCGTTCTGATGTAAATCTATGCAACGATTCAATCAAAGAAGAGAACTGGGAACGTTTCTCTTGTCGCAACAGTGGATTGTGCTTGCCCACGAGGTGTGAGACCACCTCAGCTAAAGAAACAAGTATTGGAAGGTCACTGCCAGGAGATTTCTCAATACGTGAAAGATATTGTAAATAATTGCTCAATCACCACGAAGCTCAGTCTAACTTCTAATATTTTATAGGCAGGTGAGGCTAAATTTACTCCAGATAAATCGTCCTCTAAAACATCCCATTAGGGACGAATGGGGCAAAGAGAACATTCAGCATAGTCAGCACAAGAAAATACCTTAATGAGACTTAGCCAAGAAGATGGAAGACCCAGAGGAGGGGGAGGAGCTACAAAATTTGGTAGCAAGCATTATTCGACGCTCTACAGAGTATTCTGAGAATGACGGTGCCCATTCTGAACATCTGTTACAAAAACAATAAAAAACACTAATGTAATGTTTACTGATTGTTATTAATAACTAATATCACAGCATCTAAATATAATAGAAATTTAAAATTGCTTTTACTTATATTATTGCCTAAGAATCTCATGTCAAATTTAATACTTTTTCTGATATTTTTCCTCGAACAGCATTAAGTTACACTACATGATATTATTAAACATAAATACGTCTTTCGGCCTTAGATTGCTTCTTATCAGAAGTCTATTAGCCGTCTTTCCACGTTTGTCTGCCGTTTAACCTTGTATGGTTTTACGAGGGCAGCCTTCATGTTATTACAAAAACTAGGAAAGATTTAATTTCTTTGGAACAAACTGTTCTATTGCTTTTCAAAATATTATCCTTTAAGATTTATACACTTTTGCATGTGTTCAAACCAATTTTCGAAACATTTTTTCCACTCTGAAGTTGGTATCTCAAAAACAGGGGTTTTGAAGGCTTCAACAGCTTCTTGGGGTGGTGAAAATCGCTGTCCACGCATTTTCTGTTTAACGTTCAGGAACACAAAGAAGTCGTTAGGCAATAAATCAGGTGAATACAGGCAATGAGACATTAATTCGATGTTTTGCTCATTCAAATAATCAATTGTTCGTCGGTGACTTCTGGCAAACAAATTGTTGTATACCATTCTGCGTTAACTGTTCTTCGATCCTCTAAAGAATTGGTTGCGACATGTCTAGTACAACCGAATAAACAAGCGATCATTTTCTTGGAGGGGCTTCGTGAACGAACAACTTTTGTGGGATTCGGTTCATCTTGGAACACCCAAATAGTGGATTGTTGTTGAGTTTCCGGTTCATACGAATACATCCAAGTTCCACCTGCTGGGTTGTTGTATACGGATTTTGCCGTTCCTCGGTAGAATTGTGTGAGCATTTCTTTACACCAATTAACACTAGCCTTTTTGTGCGCTTCGGTCAAATGATGCGGAATCCATCGGGTACAGATTTTTTTCACAGCTAAATGTTCATGCAAAATCGAATATACTGCAGTCTTCGATATGCCGCAGGATGCCTCTATCTCACTGTAAGTCACATGCCGATCTTCTTCAATTATGTTGCGCACAGCATCGATGCTTTTTGGAATAACAACCGATTTTGGTCGACCTTCACGAAATTCGCCACTGACGGACATACGACCACGACGAAATTCTGCAAACTAATTGTAAACAGTCTTTTCTGATGGTGCTTCATTACCAAAAGTTGCAGGAAGCGATTCTATGCATTGTTGTTGAGTTAGGCCTTTAATCAAATTGTAAAAAATATCATCCATCGAAAACCTTCACGTGAAATTTCCATTTGTTCACAAAATTGCTCTTTTTAATCGCAAACAAACTACTCGATCAATTTCTAAGCTGCCGCTATTTTCACAATAACAAATGTAAATTTTTACTAAAGTAGTAATGACACATCTCAATAGCGCCACCTAGTGGTCGTTTGTAAAAACTGAAAAGACTGTCCTCGTACATACCTTTATAAATTAATTCTTTAGATAGCTCTACTTTTTCATAGAGGAATTTGTGAGTACGGTTTACGTAACAGCATATCTCTTGTTAAATAATTTATTGCGCTGGCATTATACAAAAACATAGAGCAATTTAACTCTTATGAGAAGAAAGTTAAGAGTTGTCGATTCCTCTTTATTTTTGTGCAAAATCTGCTTTAAATGAAACTTCATCCGCCCTTATACCATTACATTTGCCATATATATTTTGTGTTGGATACAAAAGTCATTAGAACTGTGCAAATATACATTTAGCCACTCTATAAAAATATCAAATATTAAATAAAGTACTTTAGAAAATGTTCGTGGAAAGCCCGTTATTGTAGAGAAAACGTTTCACGTTTGAGTCTTGTTTATGTGAAGTGTGCAAAAATACAAATCTACTAACCGATATCAAAGGAACCGGGAAACTTTCGGTAGAAACGCATCTGAAGAATATCTTTAACTTACACAAAAGTCAACAACAACAAATCATCTGAATCTCGCAATCTAGTGCGGCATTCGTTGGCATTGAGGGATGACAAGCGCCAGTGCTACCAACCCTCAAATACTGCGAGGTGACATTTCATTTATAAGGCTCTGATTTCTGCGTCAAATTTCCGCAAAAGGAAACTGTCTCCGATGGGTCTAGACCAATACTCTCCTGACAACTACATGGCACCGTGTAAAGATTTCGCATATTGGATTTTCTACTTTATTCCATTCACTATCTGTTCGCGATATTTCCGAAATAAGTGCATTTTGGTCAGGCGAAACTATCTATAAAGTCGTCGGAAATATTGCTATGCAGTTTAAGGATTTCGGAGCTTTGTCGAAGATATTGCATATAAATATTACATATTTTTATCGGTATACGGTATAAGGGAGATTTTCAATAGTCTGCTACATAGAAGGCATAAAAATACGTGCGCTTTATTGCGACCTTTTGTATATTGCATCATTTGTAATACAGCGATATGAATCAGGAAATGCATAGATACAGAAGTGGGTACACAATAAATATGAATACGAAATGCAACAGAATGTGAACGTATCCAGAGGAAAATCTAGTAGGTATTCAATAGTGAAATGCAGTTTCGGGAAATGGGGATTGATACATATAAAGTAGCCGGCCCGAAATGAGCTTGTAGTGAGTATAAGCCACTATTTATACTGGAACCGAAATCAATACAAAACACACTACCCCGTTGGAGAGATTTCGATCAAAGATATCGGTAAATAATGAACCATTTCGTCGCAATTCTAGTTCGCTACTTGTCTAAACATTAGCCGACGATGGCGAAGCACTTTCTTGGTAAGCATTGAATTCTAAATTTAATGTAATGGGGTGCATTTGTGGTTGTTAAGTTAGTAGGGTACAAATCTCCAGGGTTTACGGTACAGCGCTGGGATAATATCCAATTATAGGGAGCCATTTACTCATGCGTTATCTCATTAAGAGCGAGCCGCACATGTGAGCACATGTGCGATCGTTCTTTCTTGTTTTTGTCGCTTCGACGCCCGTTTCGTTATCCCAGAATTTGCTCTTGCTAAGAATAAACAACAAAGAAAATCCGGCTGTCTGAAACCGATAAAACTACCCGTACTTTTTTCCAGGCCCATTGACAAAATAAACGAGACGCGACAGTTGCCCCTTCCGCGACCTCCTTTCCTCCTTTTCTTTCGGCGATGACTAACAGTGCTGTTTTCGTTAAATCAATTAATTCCTGAATTATTAATCCTGGAAGCTTCTCTTTCGGTTTCGGAAACATTGGATTTTTAATGATGGAAACTGAATCGGGACATCATAACATTTTGAATTCACAAGAAAACAAGAAAGCAATTTGTAGACAGAAATCATTGAAAGTTAACGAGTCAATAAATACTAGTTGTATAAAGCAATTATGTTTCAATTACATCTTCTTAAAGTAAATTAGACTTACTAAGCTCGAGAAGAATATGTAAGGCTCACTGTAGGGACAACAAATAGTATAAAATAACGGGATATTTGGCAATTAAAAACCAGTATGGTAACGTAATTGTGTGGGGATGCAAAATACGTTGCGCTGGTAAAATACATAGCTTACTTTTTATCTTAAAACCCCCTGTACACGTGGGCATTTTATCTTCCTCTGACTGTTCTCTGTGCTAACTGTATTCAGTATAAAGTTAAAAAGTTCATCGATACGAATTAGCGATTTTCAGAAGATTAATGATTACTTGAAGCGATTTTCAATGATATTTTCATTAGCACTTCTCTAAATAGGGTAAGAATAATAACATTCGAACAAATGTTAGAAGTATTAGACCGTTAACACTAATAAATTTATTATCAGTCTACTAACTCTAGGGGGCTCAAATATTTCCTGATTTTGTAGACAGAGCGGCCTATTGAAAACGAAGCAGGCGTGTTTTGTCACACTAAACCTCAATTTTACGAAAAATGTCGGAATACGTCAAATTAACTTGCGTCGGGGGCATATAATACGGTTATTCCATTCACCTATTTTCAACACAAAAATGGTGCTGACCTTCACCCTAAACATTTTAAATGGCATTGGGTATCAACAGACAGTTCCCGCAAATATGCAGTTTCACAGTTTCGGGGTAGTAATATTTTGGAGCATTTACGGAATGATTAGGTGGTATTGGATGACCATAAGTTGACATAAACATTTAAAATGGTTTATTCGATTTTAGAAAGAGTTGATATAATTGCGTCTTCTTCGGCAACAATGAATATGCCAGTAGAAGCGCCGAATTGTGCAACCAGCAACATATACATAAGCATGTGAATCGCAAGTATATCTTGGTGCTATTGAGATCATTTATGAAGACCGTGTCTGTAGCAAATAAAAAGGGTAATTCTTAAAATCCCGTAAGAAATAAAGTAGTGAAAATTGCGGTTCTTGACCACGTTGTTGTCGATCGCACGTTGAGTACAAGGCAAATGGCTATTGTATCAGGTATAAATCGAAGTAGTATTCAACGAATGTTGGAACACCGCAAGTTTTATGCCTTCAAGATTCATTTGCTACACGAACTCAATTACGACGTCTTTGACAACGGTTTGCAATTTTGTGACGCTATAAGTGAACCCTCGATAAATAATCCAAATTTTCTTTTTTACGTCTGTTCTTCCGCCGTTTGCACTTTTTTCGTAAATGGTAGTCAATTGCCATAATTGCTGCTATTGGTCAGATTCTAATCCAAGGATATGTCACGAAACACACATTCAACACCTCGAAAAGTTAAATGTTTGGAATGGCGGCCGTGGGCTAGAGGTTAGTGCGTTAGACATCTAGGTAGAAGGTCCTGCGTTCTGTCTAGTATATCTTCTCTGGAGTAGAAATGTTTACACTTCCCGTGGTTCGGAGCACCTGTTAAGCTGTAGGTCCTCTACGTCTGTAGTACTTTAAACGCGCAACGCAGGCATAGGAGAGAAAATCGCTACGTCTCGTAAGAGATAGATCACTCTAAGAAGACGAATTGCATTTTTAGTGACCGTCTTATTAGTCTTTCTTCCTTACTTCGTAATTTGATTTAACAGATATACTTGGAATTGTTACAAGACAACCTTGATTCCATGTTAAACGATATTATAGAGAATGATGATCATTCACTGAACTAAAGTGAAGCTCAACAAATGCTTATAGAAATAAAACTAGCATCGGAAAATATTGGCTTAAATAACAACTTTGAAAAAGTTCATGACAAATCCAGTTCCCAATAATGCCAGAAAATTGGTGGAAACACGATAGAACAGGTTCATGAATACAAATACCAAGGCCATGAAATAAGAATTGGTAAAGACAACCAAACATATGAAATTCACCGTCGAATAAGTTTGGAACTCCGCCTGGGGCAGGCTGCTGGGTGGATTGAGTAGCCTAGCAGCTGCCACTGCCGGTCCTAAGCCCGGATAAAGGAGGAAGGTTCCTCTGGTTGGTGTAGCACACTGCCAGAGGGTAAAATATTCAGAATGCTCATAGAACTAGCAACAGACTGAAATTTCAGTCAAAGAGAGACATTCCCCGGGTGGCAATCCACACCTCAAATAGAGGGAGCCCCATCGGATACGTGGGGGGGGGGGAAATTCTGTTCCTAATGATAACGCACGACAAAGAAAGAAACGAGAATGGAGAAAGAAGGGAATGAGGTTAGGAACGTGGAACATTAGATCTTGGTTTCACAGAGAACAAGAAATAATTATGGAATTGGAAAGAGCGAAGATTGACGTATGTTCTATATCGGAGACGAAAAAGAAAGAGGAAGGTATTGTACCATATCAAGGCTATACACTCATCTACGGCGGAGTCGAGAAATCTAAACGAGCTAAAGAAGGAGTGGGTATACTCAGTAAAAAAGATTATAATGACGCAATCGAAGGTTACAAACTTATATCATCAAGAATACTTGCAGTAACATTAAATCTAGAGAAAACTAAATTACATATTATAAATGTATACGCCCCTGAACACTGCAAACCTAGGGCTGATAGAGAACAATTTTATAATGAACTTCAGGAAACTATAGAAGAGTTACCTCAAAATAATCCACTTTTTATATTAGGAGACTTGAAAGCCCGAATCGGAAACAACGTAGTGCCTGGTGTAAAACAAAGATTTAATGAAAACATATGCAACGACAACGGGGACAAGTTAACACACTTTTGTATAGATAATAACCTAAGAATAAATAACAGCTTCTTCAATCACAGAATGCAGGACAAGTATGCATGGGAGAACACGAGAGAACAACGCTCAGTAATAGACTACATTATATCAAACAGACCAATACATCCGACACAAGTAATTGACGTCAGAACGTTGAATTCATCAGACATCGGGAGTGATCACAAGTTACTGCTGTGCAAATTAAGAATACAAATACAAAGATCCAAGTCGAAACAACCTATATACCAAGAGAAACTTAATACAGAAAAGCTACAAGATTACAGTATAACAGATCTGTATCAACGAAGACTTACAGGGTACATTAAGATTAACAAAACACACATAAATGAAACTCCAAATTCTCAGTGGTCAAAAATAAAGGAGAACATAATAAAGGCATCAAAAGAAGCGGTAGGGACAAGGAAAGTAAACATAATAAAATAAACCAAACACCGAACACCCTGGTTTTGTGAAGAAATAAAAGCACTAGCGGAAAATAAAAGAAAAGCTTTTCGATAATATAAGCAGTCTCAGACTAACCAGGAATACGAAAAATATAAACAAGTCAGAAATGATGTAAATTCGAAAATTAGAACGATAAAAAGGATTACTGGGAAAGATACACAGGGCAGTTTGAAAGAGACTTACAAAGTGATTTTTTAAAAAGTCAATTGCAGCAAGCTTAGAAAAAAAGCTATTCCGTCTGCAGTCAGCTGTAATGAGCTTTGAATGACATTTACCTGTATGTCAAACTGCGTGACAGTTTAGTTAGTTAAAAATTTTGGCCCAACAAAATGTGAAAATGAACAAGTATTTACTTGCAACTGATTTTTAATTTATTAAGGTAAGTAAATTACAGGTTTTTCGTCAAGATTTCTTTCTTTTTGTTACAATTTTCATATTGTCAGATTCTAAAGCTTAATATAGACGGGACAATCCCTAGGCTACTGCAACTGACTTTTTAAAAAATCACTTTGTATACGGACTACAAAAACAAATCTGGCGAATGTTAAGAAACCAAAGAAAAGAGATAAAAGAATATGTACAAACAACTAAAATATCCGACGATGCATGGGTGAAACATTTCAGGACGCTATACACAGCAGAAGAACCTACAACACAAGAGACAATTGATGCCATACGGATAATAGTAAATGCAGACAAAGAAGAAGTAAACAGAGAAATCAAAGCTTTAAAGAATAGGAAATCACTGGGCATGGACGAAATCACGAATGAATTGATGAAATATGGAGGCAAAGCACTGACACATGAATTGACCACGCTAATACAAAACATATTTAACACATCAACCATACCAATCGAATGGAAATTAAATTAAAAGGGTGAAAAACAAACACCCGATAACTACCGACGCATAAACCTACTGAATACATGCTTAAAAATTACAACAAAACTGACAGCTAGGAAACTAGAAGAAATAATAGAACTGCGCGATGAACATCAGGGATTTCGAAACAATAGGTCATGCGTTGATGCAATATTTGTAATCAGACTAGTGACAGAGAAAGCATTAGAATTCAATACGCCTGCTTTCCTCTGCTTTGTCGACAGAAAGAAGGCATTTGATAACTTACAACTTCAACAAGTAATAGATACGCTACAAGAAAATAAGGGGCGGAATGGACTGATATCCCTTATACAGAACATATACACTGACAATTATACCCAAATAAAAACTCCTAAGGGGCTAATACCAGACAAAATCCACGTTACTAAAGGAATTAGACAAGGGGATTGACTAAGCCCGCTTCTATTTAATATAGTGATGAACGAAATAATAAAAACAACACTCCAAAGATGCCCTCGCGGATATAAAATGGGAAACCAGAAATTAGATTAATATGTTACGCGGACGACGAAACCCTTTTTGCTGATAATGAAGATGACTTACAGCGCTTAGTATTTCAATTCAATAAATTCTGTGAAAACTTTGGACTACAAGTGTGGGACAAAAAGACAAAAACACTAACAATTAGCAAAGAACCGCTACGCTGCAAATTAGAAATAGATGGAAGTATGGTAGAGCAGTATTTAAGGATCAAGATCACAAGCAATGGAGTATTGGCAAGGGAGGTAGAACACCAGGCTCAGAAAGCAATTAAAATATCAGCCTGCTTGAATAACACAATATGGCATAATAAACATTTAAGGAAAGAATCTAAAGTCAGGATATATAAATGAGTCATAAGACCGATTATGACTTATGCCGCGGAGACAAGATCAGACACAATAAAGACCAAACAAATACTGGAGACAACTGAGATGAAGACA
The DNA here is from genome assembly GCA_014611495.1 of Limonius californicus. Taxonomy (NCBI): domain Eukaryota; kingdom Metazoa; phylum Arthropoda; class Insecta; order Coleoptera; family Elateridae; genus Limonius; species Limonius californicus. The sequence goes on along the minus strand of JABXWE010001387.1, from coordinate 2,604 downwards.
CTGCGAAAAATAATGGGCGTAACAAAACGAGGTCACTTACGAAGCGAGGAAATCAGACGAAGATGCGAAATACAAAAGATCGAGGAGTCTAGAAAAGAAGATCAGAATGGAATAGTCATATATCAAGGATGGACGATACCAGAATAGTGAAGAAAGCTCGAGACCTATCACCTAGGGGTAGAAGATCACCGGGTAGACCAAGAAACAGATGGAAAGATGTGCTGGAGTAAAACAAGCTATTAGCTTATAGAGAAGAAGAAGAAGACGAAGAAAAAGAAGAAGAAGAAGAAGAAGAAGAAGAAGAAGAATAAGTTTGGGATGGGCTACCTTTGGTAAGATGCGTGACACCCTCAAAGGAGCCCTGCCTATCTGTTTGAAGAAAAAAGTTTATGAACAATGTATCATGCCCGTGATTATGTACGATGCGGAAACACTCACTCTACAAAACAATCAGCAATTAAACTGAGAGTGGCTCAAATTGGGATGGAGAGGGTGATGCTTGGAATAACGAAAAAATATTGGATACCCAATACTATAATAAGACAGAGAACGAAAGTAATCGATATTATCCAACTTATCACGCAAGTCAAATAGAGATGGGCAGGCCACATAGTCCGAATGACCGATAATAGGTGGACCAAAAGACTTACAGAATGGAGACCTAGGGAAAGCAAAAGGAGCAGAGACAGACCACCAATTCGATGGAGCGATGATGTACGAAGAATATCAGGCAACTGGATAAATAAAGCACAAGATAGAAAGAAGTAGAAGGATCTAGAGGAGGCCTATATCCTACAGTCGATGCAAGTGACTGGGGGATGATGATCATTACCTCGAAGATCATTTGATATTCCAACAGGACGGAGCTCCCCCGCATTACGCACTGGTTGGACCGAACGTATAATCAACGAATGCCATCTAATCATTCCACAGACGCTTCAGAATGCGCGACAGCATTCTGAACATAACATATGCCACTATAATTGTCCGCAATGGCGGATGTAGAGGGAGGTGAGAAATATCCCTGTGGGATTTTCAATGCAAATACGGTAAATAAAAGAGTGAAGTGTAGAAATTGTTTATCTTTCTTTCACCTAAGTTGTGCTGAAAAAAAGAAAATTAAGAAAGTTGATAAAGACACAGTGCTATGTTGTAAAATTGATCTCTGGGCCAGCTCGAGTGTTGACCTTGCTAGTGACAACAAAGAAAATCTACACCAATTTGAAATATTAGCACTCCTTAAAGTAATAAGTGCTAAAGAGGATATAATCAGTCTGAAGGATGAGATTATTACAAATTTAAAAAAACGAATTGAAGAACTCGAACATCCAGGTAAAGTGAGGTTAGTTCAACGGGGGCCGAAACTACGGGAGAACTTGAACGTGGCTCCTCCAGCTGGGCCAGGAATCTCCCAACCGCGGGTTGCTCGTCATCTGGAACCGACCAACTCGAAAAATACTACAGATACAACAGATGATCAGGTGTCGTATGCTGAGAAAGTAGCGGATAAAATTATAAATTTAAATAGTGATCTAAATGATGATTTAAAAAAAAGTAGCCTACAAACAGATGGCAAATGGAATGAAGTACGATACAAGGAAAATAAATTTAGAGAAGAAATGAAAACAAAGAGGGAGCTTATCAGTGGTGCAGCAGAAATCGCGGAGGATGAGGTGAAATTTAAAGCAGTGGCGCCGAGTGAAAGAAGTAGATTTTGGATTCACGTTTCAAATTTACAGAAAGATTTACCAGCGGAAGATTTACTCCAACATCTACAAAAAAAACATCAGGAAGAAGATATTGTATGCGAAAAAATAAAATCTAAAAATCCCAACACAAAAATTAGTTCCTTCAAGGTGGGGGTACCTCTGAAACTAAAAGATAAAATATGGGACCCTAAAGAATGGTTCCAAGGCGTAAACGTAAGTAAGTTCAATTTTTTTCGTGCCAGAAGACAAAAAATGGAATTCTTCACGGGTCACTAAAGCGAATCTGACAAAAAATATAAGAATTTACTATCAAAATGTTCGAAGGCTTCGAACCAAGCTGAAAGATTTTTATAATTCGCTTCAATGTGAAAATTTTGATTTCTTAGCTATTACCGAATCTGGACTTAATGACACAGTGTGTGAAGGTGAACTCAGTGATTCTCGCTACAATGTATTTCGTAGAGACCGTGATTATGATACGGTTCGTATGACACGTGGTGGCGGCGTTTTATTTATGGTAAAGAAAACGTACAAATCCAATCTCATCAGGGATATGAAAAATCCAAATTATGAGGGTTTATACGTCAAGGTAAATATATTTAACCTAAAAATAGTTTTCTGTTGTGTTTATATAAAGCCCCAATGTGATTTTCAATTATATCTATCTCTCTAGGATGATGTTGAAAGTGTGCTAGATAGCATCAGTTTTGATTATGTCTTCTTTCTGGGTGATTTTAATTTGCCTGAAGTCAATGGGTCGAGCTTTAACTTAAATAACGGTAACAATAAGTGTAAACTTTTAAATGAATTTATAAGTAAATATGACTTTTCGTCTATAAATAATTGTGTAAATAGTTTAGGAAGAACTTTGGATTTAGTAATTACAGATTTGAAT
>JABXWE010001386.1:0-30070 GCA_014611495.1 Limonius californicus | reverse complement strand
GTAGGTCCCCTATATCTGTGATACTTTCAACGTGCAACATAGGCATAGGAAAGAAGGTCGCTACGTCTGCTGGGAGATAAAGTACTAGAAGACATTTTCTCAACGGCTGCTTCATCTAAATTTATCTTCTAAACAGCAATATAATATGGCTTTAGTTCTAAAATGAATATGAAAAGAAATTTTCAGAGCCATTAAATAAAAAAAAGAAAATTTAAATTTTAAATTACCACAGTTTCTTTGAAACATTTGTTTTAATAGTTGACGGGTGACCACCATTATATTTTTTCCAGATTTGTGAAATTTCGGATGAATTTCGAGAAGCAACGGTAGTTCTCTTAATAAATGCGATGTGATTAACCATTTAGTCGAAATTGATTTTTGTGTTAGTAAAACAAGATTCGTATTTAACCTTTATACGATGGTCTCTGAGTTTGATTTATTGGGCGATTAATGTTTTCGTTATCCTTTTTGTTCCGATATCATTGATGTTTTTTGATAGCCAACTTAGTAAATAGCTTTACTTTAATTTTATATATTACACAAAACTGTTTCCGTTTATGTTATAGATTAGATTGCCTTAGCAGATATTTTAATTCGAAAAGATGTAAGTACTTTTTAAATTTGGATTTTAACGCAATAGAAATGTTATTGGTGTAATGTAATCACACAAATACGCGAAAGCAATCGTCCATTAACTTGAAGCTCGTAATGTGATCTACAGATGGAATTGCATGCAATTTTTTGGCAATCCATAACTGTCACATTTGAGAAAGTTTAATAGAACTAGGATATGTAATCCAGATCTGTCGAGCATGTATTGAAAAGTATTTAAACCTGGCAACTTGAAATATTTTACTTAGAAAGAGAAAATATGTTAAAATCGGTTAGGAATAGTAAATACCCGTACACATTAGGACAATTATTTTTTTATTATTATTATTTAATTAAAAACTTTTGTTTTCGTATCTCAACGTCTCTTTTTAGTTTATTTAAAAAATAATCGTCACAAGTTCGTAAATATTTTATTACGTAATTAAGTCGGATATTGCAGTGAGAAACATAATTATTTTGTGTCCTTCTAATAGACATTAAGAGAATTCAATTTGGCATGAATTTCATGTGAATGTTGTGGAATTCAGCAGAGTAAATCCTTTTATCGAATGTTTTAAATATTTACACTTACATTGAAAGTTTATTTGGTTTTAATTGAATTTAGTAGTAATTTAACGAAATTGTAATTAATAAAATTTAGAAAGTGTTGCTGCTCCTGGACAGTAAGCACAGCTTCAAATAAGTTGGTCCCTCTGGATAAAATGTAGTATACCTTCAGTGTAGCTTCATCAGCCATAATTGTTTTTCTGATTTATATGGTACAACTATTATTTGTGTTGGAGGGGGGGGGGGAGACTTTATAGAAGCATATTACATGATATTGTCACGACATGTACCTTTGGTAGCTGATTTGCAAGCTTGCTTGATGTTATCTAACGGTTCGACCAGTTAAAATAAGCTTTCATCTTTAAACTACACTGTTTAAAATAAAATAGGGATCATTTCTTACAGTTGCCATAGTTTCGTTTTGCATTAATATTTAGTTTTAAAAATTAGGATGAATATGGATTAAACAATCCGTTACACCATAACACGTACCATTTCATAAAGCATGAAATCCGAAGATTTGAACTATGCCATGGATCAAAGTGGGTGTTGTGTTTTATACATTTTTATTTTTTCACAACACAAGTATTTACAAAGATGTATCATATTTTAGTAGGACGTATTGCCACCCCTGGCTCTTATAATAGCACTACAATGTCTTGGCATGCTATATAATATAAGTCTTACTGTAGCTTCTTGAGGAATTTCCAGTCCTTGGATTGTCACTGGAGGGTTTGGACGGGTTTTGACAGCTTTCGGTAAGAAATCCCACATGCGTTTATTGGAATTTATATTCAGGATATATACAAGGCAGTCCATGGTTCGAATTTCTTGATCACGAAAATAATCGTTGACTACATTATATGTATTGCTATACCTTCAGACTACCATTTAGTCAAAAGATTTAGTTTCCACCATTGTAGCAGGTAAGTAACGTTCTCCAGGCCATCTCCAAACTCGGGCACGATCATCATGACCCAAAACAGTGAATCTCGACTCATCTGAAAACATTACAGGGCGCCAATGCCGTACGAGGGGGTATTGATAAGTACTTAGTCTACCATATAAAACGCCACAATATTTCAAAGCAAAATTTTATTTATTCAACATAATCTCCTTTAAAACTTATACATTTAGCAGAACGTTCATAAAGTAATACTAAGCCATTTAAAATCTTTGTCTTGGTCTGCAAACCACTCCTCAACGGCACATATTGTTTCGTCATTAGTAGCAAATCGTTTACCTTTCAAATATTTTTTGAGTTTTGGGAACAAATAGTAGTCTGATGGTGCTAAGTACGGAGAATAGGGCGGGTGGTCAACCAATTCAAAACCAATTTCATCAATTGTTTGCAGTGAATTCAACGACTTGTGAGTATGAGCGTTGTCTTGCAAAAAGAGCACACCTCTGGCAAGTTTTCCGCGGCGTTTTTCCACAATTTTCTTATGTAATTTAGTTAGCAACTCAGTATAATATGCTCCCGTGATACTTTTACTCCGTTCCCCATAATCTACTTATCAGAATTATCCTATTTTAGTCCAAAAAAACTGAAACCAGAATCGTGCCAGCCGATTTCGAACACGGAATTTTTTGGGTCGTGGAAAAACAACATGCTTCCGTTGCTTGGATTTCTCTTTAGTTTCTGGGTCATGTGATGGATCCACGTTGCGTCCATAGTAACAAGCCGATCCAAAAAGTTTGAAGAATCTTCTGTAAAACGGTTACAGGTTTCCTTTGACGTTGTCAATCGAACGCGCTTCTGATCAACGTTCAAGCATCTTGGAATCTATTTGGCCGAAAGCTTTCGCATACCCAAGTCGTTATGAATGATGTGACACACACGTTAATAGGAAATGCGCAATGCTTCCGAAATATTCTTAATTCCAATACGTCGATTTTCTAAAATCATGTCATGGACAGAATCAATGTTTTCCGGGGTGATCACAGAAATTGGTCTTCCAGGGCGGTACTCATTTTTCACTTGCGATCTTCCTCTTTTATATTCCGCAACCCAGTTTCTAATAGCGGCGTATGAAGGACACTGATCACCTAAGATTTCTACCATATTTTTTAATAATATGCATAATAATTGAGATACTGAATTTATTCCATTTGGCTGTTCCACACTGTATATGGTGCTTCTAGAGTGAAACCAAATGCATTGTAGTTTCAGAGCTACACAAAAGCAGCAAAATGATATTGTCCTCATATCATATACCCAATTCCATACATATTTCGTAAAAGAGAGTGCCAATAGGTATGTAAATTAGGATTAAGAAGAAATGCCATAGAATCTAAAACTAGTAATTTTAGTTTTTATAACTCGATGAACGGATAATAAAGTAATAAATTTAAATAAATGTGTTTATTATTATTTTACAGCAACTGGTAGAAACGTATTCTTATTTTCCAAATATGTACATTTATCCCATCCTTAGTAGTATTAAATAGATAAAAAATACCCTCTACGTGATATATTTGTGTAGTAGAATGTTACGGGTCAAACGAAGCTTTTCTACAGGGTGCGTCGGAATAAGTAATCTTAATACAAACCTGCAGAAGTTCCTCGTTTTAGCGCAGCAAAACGGCAGTTGCTCTCAGTAGCTCAGTCGAAGGAGGGGTGGTTCTCAAGAGTTTGCTCATAAGAGGGAAAGTAAAAGGTCGAAGTCTTATACAGGGTACGTCGAAGAAAGTATGGGCGCCACCTCTTCCTGTGTCAATGATACAGAGCCTTCGGGAAGAGGGCGAAAGCCTGCTATCTTACGGGATGTTCTAAACTTACCTTCCTGGGTCTCTCTTTACATACAGGGTGTACAATAATAAGTCGCGATAAAAATTATAAGCATATATTAAGTAATAAAGACAAGTTTTTGGACTGAAGGTCCGGATACAACAAAATGAGTAAATAAGGACCAGGTTCGATCCACCGTATAGGCTAAAATTAATAGACAGAGTTTTCGGAGCGCCCTGAATGATTTTCTCTCCGGGACTGGCTTACGACATTTAGGCATTCAACTGCGTTTACCAGTATCCGTAGAGTTCACATAAAAACATGCACAAATACATTTTGACATTGATATTAAAATAATCAAGTGGAGTGGCATAAATATGGATTATGCAACTTAATGTTGCTTAGCACTAAATTGCAGGCATGAAATGTAGGTCGGACACCGAAGTCTTTGTTGCATCAAGAAAATGCACTGCGTTCTTTTGCACTGATAACATACAAGCGAGGTACAAAGTTGCTTTTACCTTGCACGTTGTAGAATTACCCAGGTAGGCTTTGAAGGGTTGTAGCCGTCAGGGGGAAGTACGAGGATCGGTCAGCTAGGCGGGACTTCAGGCGTCGAGAACGGCACAGATGGGCTTAAGCGGCGGGCTACGCCGGGAGATTGTAGATGGGCCTTTATATCCGTTTGGAACGAGAAGAGAACACTCAGGGTTCTCTAACTTTTGCAATTGTCTATCGTGACTGGTTTAGATCCGACACTAACGGTCGTAATTCTGGTTCACAAGAACGAAAACGATACGGCACCAAAAATGTCACGAATAGGTTTGCACCCACAGTATATGCGCTTCTGCCTTTGGGTCCGCTAGCCGACTGTCGCGGGGAGGGAAAATTTGGCCGCTGCAGCGGACAAAATGCAACGCTGCAGTTTGGAAGCTTGTTCGAACATTTGCCTGCAGACATGACGTTGCAAAAACTAGAGTATTTGGAAGCATAGAGACAAAAGAAGCATTGTAAAGGGGAAAAACCGAGGTTAAATTCTTGATGCTGGTTACAAGAATCTTGGCATCGATGAAACTTCAGAATTAAAACGTAGTTAAACCATTGAATTAGAAAACGTAGTTAGAATTATAGATTTACCAAAAATAGAATAGTGAATTAAATGAACATAACAACATTTTATTGAAACACACTAGTGGCTTCAATGCGCCTGGGTTTATACAGCTGGTCGCTGCCTTCCCGTTACTAAACACCATCTTCTTCTATCCTGGGTATCTTGTTCTACCAGTCCTTGGTCCTTCATCGCTTTTCTGAAACCCTCATTCCATGGCCTTCTTGGTCTCCCTTTTTTACGTTTACCTGGAGGAATCCATCGGAATAACATCTGGGGCCACCTAATATTATCCACTCGAAAAGATGCCCGAACCATTTTAAGCTTCGCCGTTGTGTTCGATCGTTCACTGTATCCTCAGCCTCCATACTGATTTTAACTTGTTCCAATGTCTTTGGGATATTCTTGCTCTGCGCCTAAGGTAGTCCATTTCAATACTATTAATTCTTCTTTTATATTCTGCCTTTACTAACCACATCTCACACCCGTACATCAGAACAGATTCTATTAATGTCTTTCCAATATATTTCTTCACCTTCCTTGTTATATGTTCGTCCCACCACATTGAATTTAAACATCCTAATACTTTCTTGCTTTCTTGCTTCTGTGATAATAGCACCTCAGTACCTTTATACTGTTCTATTTATTTTATTTGTGTATCCTCTGTCACACGGATTGGGAAACGTGCTTCTGAATTCACTACCAGCTATTATGTCTTATTTATATTAATATTTAAGCCCCATTCATTGTATGTGAGGTGTAGCCTGCGAAGCATGAACTCAAGCGTCTTATGCAATAATGATTGGGCCATCCGCGAAATTTAATGTGAATTAACATTTTATAGTTTGTTGGTAGTCCCATTCACTCTACTCTCCTTTTCCAATTCTTTAGAGCACTTTCCAGATATATATTAAATAAAAGTGGTGATACTGCGCACCCTTGACGTAGACTTTTAGTGAGATATATTGTTCTCGAAATCTGATTACCATTTTTAACATAAACTTCGTTGTTATACGTTTCTTTAATAGCGTTGAATAAGTGTTCGTCTATTTGAATATCCTCAAGAACTTGCCATAATTAGATCTAGGCACCGAGTCGTATGCCTTTTCTAAGTCTACGGATACCAGGTGTGTTTTCTCACCGTTAGCTGTCCTGTTTTCCATAAGCTGTTGAATGGTAAAGAGGTTATCTATACATGATCTTCTGGTGGCGAATTTACTTTGTTCCTCACTTATTTTATCAAGTGTTTAATCTACTGTGGATACTGATACTGTTTGCCATACAAGCTACTAAATGTACCATTATACTCAGTCCTCTGTAATTGTTTAAATCAGTTGTCTTTCCTTTCTTGTAAAGTGAGATAATGTAGAACTTTTTCCATTCGCTTGGCATTTGATTTGTTTGATAGCAATTATTCACTAGGCGGGTTATCCTATCAATTAACTCAACGCCTCCATATTTAATTAATTCCGCCACTGTGTTTCCTGGGCCCGGAGCTCTTCTGTTCTTCATTGCTTTTGCTGCTTGTTCTTTTGCTATAAGCACACTACGGGGGCAGTTTTTTAAGTTTTCTTTGATCAGGCTGTTACATTGCTTTTCAAAGAATTCTCCTGCAAGATTTATACAGTTTTGCATGCGTTGAAACCAATTCTCGAAACATTTATTCCACTCTGAAGTTGGTATCTCAAAAACATGGTTTTTGAAGGCTATAAGAGCTTCTTGAGGTGATGGAAATGCGCTATCCATGTATTTTTGTTTGACACATGTATCAGATGAATACGGGCAATGAGACATTAATGTGTTTCTCCTTCAAATAATCAATTCTTTGACATGCTGTGTGAGAGCTGGCATTGTCATGAAGAGGAATGATTCGACGTTTTCGGTTGTTTATCCTGATTTTGCCGATGACTTATGGCAAACAAATTGTTGTATACCATTCAGCGTTAACTGTTCTTCGATCCTTTAAAGGAATAGTTGCGATATGTCCAGTACAACCGAAGAAACAAGCGAACAATTTCTTGGAAGTGCTTCGTGAACGAACAACTTTTGTGGGATTCGGTTCATCTTAGAACACCGAAACAGTAGATTGTTGCTTAGTTTCCGGTTCATACGAATATATCCAAGTTTCGTCACTTATTACGATGTTGTATACGGATTTTGCAGTTCCTCGGTCGAATATTTTGTGCATTTCCTTACACCAATTAACAGGAGCCTTTTTTTGAGCTTGGGTCAAATTATGCAGAATCCATCGGGAACAGATGTTTTTCACAGCTAAATTTTCATGCAAAATCGAATGTAGTGTAGTCTTCGATATGCCTAAGGATGCTTCTACCTCACTGTAAGTCACAAGCCGATCTTCTTCCATCATGTTGCACATCGATGTTTTTATGGAGTAACAACCGATTTTGGTCGACTTTCACGAAATTAATCACTGACAGACGCACGATCATGACGAAATTCTGCAAACCAATTGTAAATAGTCTTTTCTGGTGGTGCTTTATTATCAAAAGTTGAACAAAGCGATTCTATGCATTGTTGTTGAGTAAAGCCTTTACTAAAATCGTAAAAAGTCATCCAACGAAAACCTTCACGTGAAATTTCCATTTTTTCACAAAATTGCTTTTTCAAACTCACTGTATACAAACTACTCGGTCGATTTCTAAGCTGCCTCTGGTTTCACAATAACAAATGTCAAATTTTACGAAAATAGTAATGACACATCTCAATAGCGCCACCTAGTGGTCGGCTGGAAAAGCTTAAAATGCTGCCCTCGTATTATCATTGATTGTATGGTTCGTTCTGGGGCGATTATTCATTTCCATAAATTGGTTTCTCCGTTCTGTTAGTAGTGATTCATAATCTATTGCCCACTTATCCGTTGTAATATTGTTGAATTTCTTGTTGTTATTATCGGTTTTCATACCTTTAAAAACTCTCCATACTCCGCCTATCATTGAATCCATTTCTTTACGTCTTTGTTCCCACATCCCATTTTTTGTTTTACTTATCACGCGCGTAGTTTCGCGGTTTGGTGTTTTGTATTCCTGCCAATTGTCATCATTAGTCAGCGGTAGCCATTTATCGTACGCCATCTTCTTCTTCTTGATTGCTTCTTCGATCTCTTTTGTTCCCCAAACTTGATTTCTTCTGTTTCCTTTAGCTTTTCTGTATTCAAATATTTGCAATGTGCAATATACTGTAATTCCACAAAGCTAAACGTTTTTAAACAAATGTGCTTGCAAAATGAACATCAATAAACTCCATTCATTATTATTAAATATAAACAAGCAGAATACAATAATTTGGAAGTCTCAATGAATAAGTTAATACTGTTTATTGTCATTTTTATTCTTTTTAGATCAGTGCAACTGATTTTGGGATCGTATTGTACTTCATAGAGTGCTTTGCCTCTTACGAGACCTAGCGGTCTCCTCTACTAATCCCATATTGCGCATTTTTTTAAGTGGCACAGACAGAGAGGACCTACAGATTAACGTAGGCTACGAACCACGAGAAGTGTAAACACTTCTAGTTCAGAGAAGATTTACTAGGCAGAATATCTCTCAGGTTTGCCATTATCTGTAATGGGAATTGAACCCCACACCTTCAGCTTAGAAGTCTAACGCGTTGACCTCTAGCCCACAACCGATGGCTCAAACTTCATTCTGCTTATTAGATTTTCCATACTCATCAAACTAAACTGTGTATAATTTTCACAAAATTATCGCAAGCAATGTATGTAAAGTTCTGATTGCGTCGTGATGTTTAACCGTCGGAAACAAACAGCAAATTGATGATTACAACCTGCTGTAATTTTTTCATCGTATATTATTTTCTGTATTAAAATCCTTTGCAATTTGTAGTAATCGGTTATCACACAAAATAACGGACGCTGACTGAACTGTCTTTAAATACCGGGAATTATTCATAATCCTGTGAATATTTCCCAAATTTAAACACATTTTACTTGCGAAATTAACTTCAAACGACAACAAAAATTTAAGATTTCTTTGATTATCTACGATTTTTTAATTTATTTATAACTACAGTTATAGCGATTATTTTATATTAGAAAACTTTGCTCTAGGAGTATATTCTGTTACTATGTTTCCTAGTTTATCTAGCATTGCTGCTGATAAACAAATTTAATTACAATCGGCTTTTTAAAATTAATCCATAACAGTGACACAGAAATTGTTTTAGAATTATAGAGGGCTTTTACCATTGTTTAAGAATGATTCACCAGTCGTATATTGTAGCGAGTAATTGCAGATTAGCCCGTTTTTCTGGATTCCTTCTGTAAACCAATAAAAAGAGCGTAAACAAAGATAACATACAGGGTAAATTCCTTTGCCTTCCCGCGATAAGTGCTAATTAAGAGAGTTTTACTTCCATAGTAAGTTACGAAACGATAACGCCTTGATATATAAGTCACTTTTCCTTACCAATTCGAAATAGTAGTGTTTCCGCCGACGCTGCAGATTGTTGGTAAGCTCTTTGTTTACATTTTACCTACTTTCATATATCTATTGAACCGATCTACCTAGTATATATATACAGGGTCTACATTAAAAAGCTTTGGTAAAATAGTATAAGCTATAATCTTGTAATTTTGTGGGAAGTATATTGTTTGACATAATGAAACCCACACACACACACACACACACATATATATATATATATATATATATATTACTTGATTGACTGCCGCCATGTTTTTAAGTTACAAAGTAGGTCAACTGTGTTTTCTCGAAAAGTATATTTATTCTCTATAGCAGCATAAGAGATGGTTGTGAGATAGAGATTAGAGTGTTACACTTCTACGCTGAAGGTTTATGGTTCAATTCCCAATACCGAAACATCTCATTTTTATTGGCCGTTCTCCCTCGCAAACAGGCGAGGTATTCTCTGTAGTAAATCTTCTTTTTTTCTGAACCCATGTTAAGCTGTAGGTCCCCTATGTTTGCAGTATTTTTCAAACGAGTCTCTCGGAAATAGAAGAGAATATCTCGTAAAAGACAAGCCACTCACAGAAGAAGATGATAACAGTATACAAATAGTTCACATTAATAAAAACAATTAGCTACCTACTAATAAATGCGTTTATTTCAAATAATTTTGCACAAAACTTCGAGATTATATCTTGGACGATTTGTACAGGAGAACCTTGGCGCAATAAATTTGTATGACAGTGTATATACACAAATGTGTTCACGTTCAATCTATACTGATGTTCAATAAGTAACTTTTTTGTTATATTATAAGTGTATTTTAATATTCTTAATGGCAAATTGTTGCTTAGAGGTTATTGAATTGGTTTTCTAATATTAGTAATCTAAAACTTAAAATTCATCTGAATACTAGCCTTGGTATAGTTGAATCCCTAAACGTAATATTAACATTAAAATATAATTATAACAGTATTATATAATAAATGAATAACAATAATTGCCTTTGTGTCAATTTACTGAAATTTTACAAATCTAAAGCAAGTTACAAACTGTCTTTTAAGCAATTCTTTGCCAAACTAGTTGTTCAGAGAGCGTATCACAACGGGATATCGGAATAGGAAACAACAAAACTTCCTTTTTAGCAATCTGCATAAGTATTTTTCTTTCTGCACAGAGGAAGTGGCTTAATTTTTAATTTATACTATCTTAGATTATGTTCTAATTGAATTTTAAATATACTTAAATTCGAATTCAATTATATCTCGTAGGTAGGTTTATTCTTAAAACAATCTTCGTTAAAAATACATTTCGTGGATGAGCTGATACTGGAAATTCATAATCATTTACCTGATTAACTTACAGTTATGCGTATTTACAAAGTACATTACATAATCAAATATCGAATGAAACCTAAAAGTATCAGTTGCGCTAGTATTTGTGACAACAACGATGTCATTGTTATGCTGATCGCCTGAAACGTTCGGCTAAACTTTCAGCAGTTTTTATTCGCGAATTATTTACTACACAGCCATCGAACCTGCTTTTAGACGAAATCGTAGCGCCTAGCGGAATCACAACACAAGATCCTAATCGTAGGATTCGATTCTGGAATATTCTTCTATATAAGAAGTTCTATAAATGACTGCTATTAGGAAAACTGTTATTTAAGAGACGGTCTATTGAATGGGGAAACGAGCAGGAAGAAATTTAAGATAAATGAAAAAATATTTTGAGACGGTTCATTGAACGTAAATTCACGAACAACGTCGATTCGGGAATGTCCTAAAAATCAGCACCGTTTTCAGTTATATGTATTGTCACGAGAATATACTATGTGATTCTCAAACTACTGCCCCTGAACCTGTAAAAAGTTTTTATGAGCTTCAAGAATATTTCAATTAGATCATGAAAATTATTCCAGTTTGTTAATATTGAAACTTCAATAGCACAGAAAAGGCTTGTTTTTTTTTAGCAATACTTGAACTTTCTAATTAAGACAGTATGAGGCGTGACAGACACACTTGAGCGTTAAAATGTCTGGAGATAGAACTAATGTTATTTAAAAATCCATTATATGAAAACAGCTTTCTGCATTTCTTATTATGTAACTGTTTATTGTTCTCGGTCGAGGATATGGCATGAAGAGGCTGAAGTAAGGGGATTTTACTTCATAAAAGGAAACGTAAATCATAAACAAACTTGCAGCGTCTATTGCATGTTTTGAAAACATTTAGTAGAGTAACCGTGGTGACTAAACATAAGTATTAAAATTCTAGTTGTATTAATTATAAAATACTTTGGTCATGTTCAATGCCATATATCAATAAATTAAAAAGTGACGGTCAATCAAATCTAATCTTGCTGTTGTTATTACTTCTGAATTCTTTTGTTATATAATTTAGTGCAGCATATTCTCGATGTGGAAGAAATGTTTTTATGCAGAATAGTAATGCGGAAATTCCGGCGTCGGGCGTATTAGACCGCATTCTAGTCTCATGCCATCTCATCAGCCGATTACAATATACAACACTCGTAGTGGGCAAACCGAAAATTATTTTTTTCACAAAAATTAGTTCAAAACTTCTACGATTTGTGCTGCTCCAACTGTTTATTGTTTAGTTCAGGTAACACTTGATCTATAAAAGTATAAGTAACAAATAATAAAGGGTGAGTCTTTTATAAAGTATGAAAATGGATTTTACTATGCAACGAAACAATCGATTCTTCATCTAATTATTAAATAACGTTAATACAAAATTCTATTTTGGGGGGCCTGGGTTGGCGAGTAGTTCTCCTGCTTGCAGTTAAACCCTCAGAGAAATTCGGGACGTTCGGGGGTGGGTTCGATACCGAGCGATACCGGTTTCTCTTAGGTATAGATAGTAAAGTTAGATTCAGTGTAAGGAAGGTACAATAAGCCCCAGCCTCTACAGTGAAATAGTTAGGTAATGACATTGAACTTCAAATTTCAGCTATAGTCGTGTAACTTTAAATTCAATATGTTATTGTATCATCATATTTAAAGTATAACCCTTCTAAGACTGAAGGCTTAGAGAGAAAGTTGAATTCACTATTTTCGTTTTGTTCCCTCCAGGTTTTTCACTGTAAAATAACATTCAATTTTTTTCTGGCAGAGGAAATGGGCAAACTATTAACGTACAGACGCCCCTGTTCTTGTATATTTCAAAAACTGTTTCTTAGAGCGTCATAGTATTTCAATATATTCATTACAGTACATATTGTATAAAGTAGTATTCTACATTAACAGTGCGCTCTGTTGCTAGTAGGTGGTGCTGGAGTAGTTGTGGCGTCATACCGCGTTGACGATTTTCACCCTTTTATTCGGAATGCAAACTTTTTGGGGCAGTATTTAGTGGCACCGTAGTAGCTTTCCTTATGTTAATCGTTATTGTCTCCTTTCACTTTCACATCCCTTAGTTGTTGCACAGTAGTAGGCCTTGGATTATGATGATCCAGCTTTTTCTGCAAAAGGTCCCATGCATGCTCGATGGGATTGAGGTCTGGAGATAGCGGAGGAAGAGCAAGATGAAAACATAGACCAAGAAATGGAGAAACTTCGAAAAGCTCTACGACAAAATGGCTTCAATAATTAAACCATCAATGATATACTTAAACCCAGCCGAGCTAAGACACAGGATGAAAAAAGAAAACCTACATCCAAAGCCCACTTGCCATACGTCAAAGGAACCATAGACATAATCTCTAGAATTCTACGAAGACACAATGTGGAAACAACATTCACAACCAACAGAAAGATCAGCTCCATTCTACGAAACCCCAAACCAAGGATACCTCTGGAGAGTCAAGGTGTCTACGAAATTCCTTGTCAAGACTGCGATCAAATATACATAGGTCAAACAAACAGATCGAGAAACACCCAAGCAAGCTAAAGTCTCGTGATGACACCCAAAGACTACCATTCGCTTGGAAACCGATTCTGACCAAAAAAGCAAGTGTACAAAAGAAACCAACAAGCAAACACAAAACCACCTCAACAAAATCAGAACGTTCCAGCCACAGCCGATCCCGTCACACGCAACCGAGCTCAAAATCATCAAAGCGCAACCTCACGGAACGGTCAAGAGGTATATATAGCCCTAGCGCAAACGAACGTTAACAGTCGTATTACAAGAAGCACCAGCAGAAAGTTATCAGACAAGACCTGAAGATGGCAAATGTGATTCTGCCGAAACGTCTAGACAACCACCCTGGTCCGTCCCAGGATCAAGAAGTTGCTACGCGGAAGAATTCCTGGAAGCCAATCACAGCATACTCGCGGAAATCTCAAAACCAACATACACATATATATATATATATACAAAATGATTTTTTAAAAAGTCAATTGCAGTAGCCTAGGGATTGTCCCGTCTATATTAAGCTTTAGAATCTGACAAGGGGGTGGACATTTCGAACACTTGCTGTGAAAGAAATCTTGACGAAAAACCTGTAATTTACTTACCTTAATGAATTACAAATCAGTTGTAACTAAATACTTGTTCATTTTCACATTTTGTTGGGCCAAAATTTTTAACTGCCTGAACTGTCACACAGTTTGACATACAGGTAAATGTCATTCAAAGCTCATTACAGCTGACTGCAGACGGAATAGCTTTTTTTCTAGGCTTGCTGCAATTGACTTTTTAAAAAATCACTCTGTATATATATATATATATATTGCTCACAGCATGGTCCATAATGATGTCCTGGACATAACGTCGTGATTGTACCATTAAAGACATGGAGGTCCGTACACCACCATAACGAAATTCCAGCCCATACCATAAAACCACCACCACCAAAGGCAAAGACTGGTTGGGTATACTAAGGTAAGTTACGATGTTCGGCACTGCGATATACTCTTTGACGCGGGCTATCATTGCGCACGGCATCGCTTCTTGAAGCCTACGTCTTGACCATTCCATCCGTTGTTATAGTTGAGCCACAGTTCTTGCAGGACATCTCAGGGGGCGGCATGAGGTAAGTTCTACTTCAAACAATGGACTTCTCACAGTTTGGTCGGAGACTCGATTTCTTGTGGCATTCTGGAGTACTTGCTGTAGAAGTCGAGCAATTGAAAAGGGGTGTATTCTTGCATTATTCACTAGAAGTCGATCCTCACGAGGTGTTGTGATGCGAAAAGATCCACTTCCAGGCCTTCTAGCAGTCGTACATGTTTCTCTAAGGCGCGAAAGGGCAGGTGGAATTACGCTCTGACTGGTTCCTAACATATTAGCAATGTCAACCTGGCGATCTCTTCTTTGGTGCATAGCTACGGCTAAATTTCGTTGTTATATTATTAAATGGTTTCTCTGAATTGTTGTTTATTATTAAGAATACAAATGTAACACACAAATGGAAAAACAATGGACAAAAAGGATCTTGAGAAGACAGGAAAGGCTATTCAATCAAACACGCAAACTCGACTTGACAGTAATACAGTTAAACAATTAGTACTGGATTCGATTGTGTTCTGTTTTTTAACATCAATCATTGCCGCTTACTCCAATTATCAATAAAAGACGACTATTAGCCGCGAAATACGAACATATATGCTTTATATTACAATATCCCTATCCCTGATATGGAAACACAAAGCACACGGAGCATGTGCATAAATGCTGACGTCAGAGGACAGACAAATCTGAAGAAGTTCTGTCAACGTAGATTATCCCATACGTTTGCAATAGTAATTTTTAATTTATAAATTATAGACTGTAGGAAGATATTAAATGATATGGCTGTGGTGGAACCTGGAGATAGAGTCTTCAGGTCGCGCCAGCGCCTCTGACTTGACCTAACGACTATACCCCCGTAGAGGCACGCGGGACGAACGGCTTAGACGTGTCCTCCGAAACACGCTCGATCGTTGTAGTACCACTAAACGGGCCACCCATTCTACTAGTGACCCGAACCTGCGTTACTTAACTTTGGTACCATATACGTTAAATTTATATTAATTTGAATTGTTCTTCGATACAGTATTCTAGTTGTTAAGCCAACCGAAAGAGCTCGTAGTAGATATTGGGTAGGTAATTAAGAGATCCTTGGCCTACAGACAGAAAAATAAGAAGAGAAGAAGAAGACAATACAAACAGCAACAAGTCGTGATGGATTATAAAATATAGAAAATAACAGTTTAGAGGTTACAGACCAGGAAAAGAAAACCGAGTTTGCAATGGGATGACGACGTAAAGAAGACCTGGAATATTAAGGGAAGGCTTACATCCAATACTGGATAAATAAAGAAGCTGAATGAGAGAGAGAGCCAGAGAAACAAGTGCTCAATTCTTTTTAAATCACTGCTTGTATTTTAATCTACTAGCCAATCTACAACGACGACAACGCCGTTTAACAGGCAGATGTGCTTCTAGACCCCAGATGCCTGCTACTGTAATGTCCTTAATATACAGTGAGTTCATGGTGAGAGGAATAAATTCAATACAATATAAGCATTTGTTTTAGTTCGAAAACGCTCGGGCAATTCAAATTAGATTTTTGACTCTTGCATTAATTACCAGAAGTCCATCCTCACGAGGTGTTGCGATGCAAAAAAATCTACTTCTAGGCCTTATTGCAGTCGTACCTGTTTCTCTAAGGCGCGAAAGGGCACGTGAAATTATGCACTGCGTGGTTCCTAACATATCAGCAATGTCCACCTGGGGATCTCCGCTTTGGTGCATAGCAACGGCTAAATTTCGTTGTTATATTGTTAAATGGTTTCTCTGTATTGTTGCTTATTTATGTTATTAAGAACACAATGTAACACACGAATAAAAACACAATGAACAAAGAAGACCTCAAGAAGACAGAAAAAATTATTCAATCAAACACACAAACTCAACTTGTCCATAATTCGGTTAAACAATTGCAACTGGATTCGAATGTTTTCTGGTTTTTAACATCAAACTTTGGCCCTTGCTCTAATTATCCTTAATAGACGACCATTAGCTGCCAAATACAAACATATATGCTTTATATCACAATATCCTTATTCATTTTTGAGTAGTTTATTTTAAAATAGCTCATTTTACAAATCAGATTTTTAAATATCTTTTTACATTTACTACCTACTTAAAGGTTTTGGGTTTAAAAACAATACCAAATACAAGATAAAAGATATAGATACAAAATCGATTTGCACAAGAGTATTTGGCAGATTTTAGCTCTTTTATAATAGAATAACAAAAATGTATTTAAATATATAACAATTTTTAGAAATATTTGTAGGAGCCACTATAGAAATACCCAGAAGTTTCTGTCAAAAATAATTTTATAATTAAATTATAGGACATCTGACATGTATATATAGTTCTAAAGTTAATTGCATATTAATGGCATTTCAAATAACTACGATAAGATTACTTGTAATGAATACTCATGTATGCGTATGATACATATGTACTTTAGATTTAGTTTTAACATTGCCCAACTATTACTAAGATCCACTTCCGCTCTAAACTAAATCTTCCAAACAAGAATTGAAGTTGACAAATGGATTAACTAATTCTATGAATAATACTCTCCTAGGCATTCTATTTAATATAACATACGCATGTTCACATGATCGTTGCTATTCAAAGCCTTACTATGACGCACCGCCCAATCTCTATACTGCACTATCTCTTACCAAAAACAAATTTTCAACAGCAGTTAAGTACGCAATTCTATACTAAATGTTTTTGTTTAATAATATTTTTGAAATAAAAATGTCAAAAATATCTTATACTGTGATTTATAGCGTTTCCTCTTAACTTGTAAGATTTATTTTAATAAATTTATTTAGCTTATGTACTTTGATACCAAATGCGGTATCTTATTTATACATTAAATCAAATACGGCTAATATTAACAGTGAAAACTATATTACTTTTAGTCCTATTGAAGTTTGTTTATGGTTTCAATTGTTCTTCCAGCGGTATGAGGGCGAGCATTATTTTGGAGAAAGCAAACAGAACTTTGTCTTTTCTTCCGTTTGTTCCTGATCTTTTGCTTAACTCTATCGCAGAAAGGTGTCGATAGTCTGCATTAGTTGTACGACGTTTTGTAAGGAAATCAACAAAAATCGAACTTGGAGAATCCAAAAAAATATATATTTCAATGGCCTTACCACCTGGCAACCCGTCTTCTGCTTTCTTTAGTTTTTAAGATGTGGCGTGACATCACCGCATACTTACATGTTCTGACTTAAGAGTAAAAAAATGTACTCAGTTTTCATTAGTTTTCACAATCTATTCCAAAATTCATTTCCTTGTCTCTCACATCGCTACAGTAAAAAAGAAGCGATTTGCAAACGATTCAACATGTGTGCTTCGGTCAATAAGCGCGGAATCCACCTGGTATTCACATTACGATACTTTAGTTTGTTGTTTAAGATGTGAAGACATGCGATACCAGTTAAAAAAAATTTTAAAATTTGTCTTGCTGAATCGGTCATTTACTTTTTCTATATTTTCACGATTAATTGAAGTTGCAGCTCTTCGTACATAAGGCTCATTTTCTACAGGAGTTCTCCCGTCTCTGAAAGATTTTGACCACTCAAACACCCGATTTTTAGAATAACATTGATCGTAGTATTGTGCTTGCAATCTTGAAAGAATTTCAGTCGAGTTTATGCCTTCATTCGTAAGAAATTTTGTGATTATGTGCTACAGTGAACAGATCTTTTTGACATTGTAACTGTCAAAATTATACAGCGAAACAATTGCCAAGGGTATGTTAACAAGCTCTACTTAATTAATTTTTGCAATTTCTTTTTGGCGGTTTAAGTTAAACATTATTTAAATCTGAATATTCCTTGTACTATAGAAGTAAAGCATACAATAATGATAGACGACGTTTTGCACCGAATCAGTTGACAAGCTGGAGTGATTTACGGAAGAGTACGAGCCTAGTTGTCGAAAAAATAGGCAACCCAAAATACATATCAGAAGATACCTCGTTATTTAAATTGTTATTTATTGTATTATGAAGTATTCTAAATATCATAAAATAGTAAGTATAACAAATTAATTAATTTAGAAGATTTTCAAAATGCCAGGAAACTGTCGAACACATCAAACAAGCCTCTCAGATTGATAAAACCATCAAAAAAGAAAAACTTATCTTGTGATGCGTATTTTGGGTTGCCTATTTTTCGAATGGTAGGGTAGTATCCCGTAGATCACTCCGTATAATAAACTAGATTAAGTTTTTATTCTGCGATTTTAACTTTATTAACTTTTTTAAAATTAATACAGAAGGCAACTTTTGTGTTTAGCAGTAACTTTTAAATCTCTACAACAGATAGCGCCTGTATTCACTTTTAGAGGAAATTGTTGTCTTTGTAGATATTTACGCAAATTGGCAAGAGTTGGAGCTTGATGTAACTTCAATTTAAGTCACTGTACTTCACTGCAGAAAGAAAAGTTGTCATAATTAAGAATTATCGATTAAACAAAAATAAGTTATTTCTATACAGGATGATTAAAACGTTCGCGTTGGTATGATTTTAGTTAAGCAAAAATTAGTTCTAGTTATAAAAATGGGATGTATTATAGACAGGGTGTTTAAAAAGAGTCGGATATTTTACCCACGTATAGCGCTCATTAAAACAAACAAAAAAGTCCTAGCCACTTTTGTCCGCAAACCAATTGTGTATAGTAAACAACCAGAAGCGCTTTTGTATTTTAATTAATAAATTGCAATAGTAGACTTTCGCCATGAAACCCTAATTTTAGGTTATTATTTATTTACTATACACAATTGCATCCCGTACCATATACAGCGGGTACAGCCCTTGCTGTTTCTGATATGTTTCAAGTATAGTGTTTTTTAGATTTATACTGAGAAAAGTTGCAACAAATCCGAACCTTGTTGCCAATATTTTAATTACCGATGAAGTTACTGTTACGAATAACTCTATCATTAATCTGTATAATAATCATGTTTAGGAAAATGAAAATTATTCTTAAATGTTTGGCTAGGTGTTTTGGAAAACCGTTTGATAGGGCCAGTATCTTGAGAGTTCATCTATGGTAATGCACGATGGGGTTCCTCCACATTTTTCGAAGACTACCTATAACGACAAATGGATAGAATAAGGGATCTCCGATTTTAACTTACTAGATCTTTGTGCTTTATTGTTCGTTATTTCTTAATATTCAATTTATTGATTGAAAATTAAATCACCTCTATTTGTGAAACAGTTGGTTTCCGTACGTGTGTTGATTAAGATTTTTTAATTTCTTTTGATGAATACTATACGTGAGTAGATAATATCGTTGAAGTCCCAATAACTCATAGCGGGATAAATTTAATAAATATATAATAAAACACACTGTCGGTTCCCACAGAACCGACAGTGTGTTTTATTATATATATTTATACGTGAGTAGATTATATTTTTTTAAATATCTTGTATACACAGCACGAGAGGCCTTCCACGTATCATGTTAAACCAGATTTTGGTGATTATCATATTAAGCCAGATTTCGGTGATTAACATGTTAAACGAGATTTCCGTGATTATCATGTTAAACCAGATTTCGGTGATTATCATGTGAAATCAGATTTCTGTGATTATCATCTTAAACCAGATTTCGGTGATTATCATATTAAGCCAGATTTCGGTGATTATCATGTTAAACGAGATTTCCGTGATTATCATGTTAAACCAGATTTCGGTGATTATCATGTGAAATCAGATTTGTGTGATTATCATCTTAAACCAGATTTCGGTGATTATCATGTTAAACGAGATTTCCGTGATTATCATGTTAAACGAGATTTCGGTGATTATCACGTTAAACCAGATTTCGGTGATTATTATGTAATGCACGATGGGGTTCCTCCACATTTTTCGAAGACTACCTATAAGGACAAATGGATAGAATAAGGGATCTCCGATTTTAACTTACTAGGGTCTTTGTATTTAGGCAAATTTGAAATTTATTTACCTCTTGTGCTTTATTGTTCTTTATTTCTTAATATTCAATTTATTGATTGAAAATTAAGTCGCCTCTATTTGTGAAACAGTTGATTTCCGGACGTGTGTTGATTAAGATTTTTTAATTTCTTTCGATGAATACTATACGTGAGTAGATTATATTTTTTTAAATATCTTGTATACACAGCACGAGATGCCTTCCACGTAGGGCCAAGGCTTGGTGGACAACATCTTTCCATTCTCTTTCCATTGCGTTTCCTCTCTAGTTTCGGATGTTGAGCTCTTTCAGGTCTTTTTCCACATTGCCTATCTATTGCTCTTTGGTCTTCCTATATTTCCATAAAATACCTTAGATTTTTGAATAACATGGTAATCACCGAATCTTGTTTAACATGATAATCACCGAAATCTGGTTTCACAGAATAATCACAAAATCTGGTTTAACATAATAATCACTGAAATCTCGTATAACATGATAATCACCGAAATCTGGTTTAACATGGTAATCACAAAATCTAAGAATAAATCTAGATTACTACATTTTCATAAATATCCATACAATAGGATCCACTTATTAATTTAAAATTTGAATTTCCTCCAACCATGATGCCGTGTATCAAATACAGGTGTAAAATACAGGTGTGTAGAAGACGGATCCGTGAAAATACAGATGCGCCAACTACAGGTCTATGAAATACAGATCCGTTAAATACAGGTGTGTCAAAAACAGATGTGAAATATGTTGTATCATGTTTAGAGAATGTTCTCGAAACTACGAGTATGGTTCTTGATTGTGAAATAAAGATGGGTACCCGGAGGCGGGATCGTGGTTGGGAGAAATTCAAATTTTAAATTATTAAGTGGATACAATAGTAAACAAAATTTTGCGATTAGTATGTAAAACCAGATTTAGTGATAATAATGTTAAACCAGATTTTGTGATTATTTTGTTAAACCAGATTTTCCTATAATGGGCAACAGTAAAAATATGATTATTAAAACATGTAAGTAATTTTTTGGAAATATAGTAAACTAGATTTTTTCTTAGATCTGGTGATTATTATGTTAAACCATATTTCGGTGATTATCATGTTAAACCAGATTTCAGTGATTATCACATTAAACCAGATTTTTGTGATTATCCTGTTAAACCAGATTTCGGTGATTATCATTTTAAACCACATTTTTCTTAAAAAGATTAACACTAAAAATATGATTATTCAAACATGTAAGTAATTTTATAGAAATATAGTAAACCAGATTATTTCTTATATTGTGATTATCATGTTAAACTACATTTCTGTGATAATGTTAAACCAGATATCGGAGATTATCATGTTAAACCAGATTTCCGTGCTTGTCATGTTAAACCAGATTTCGGTGATTATCAAGTGAAATCAGATTTCTGTGATTATCATCTTAAACCAGATATCGGAGATTATCATGTTAAACCAGATTTCCGTGCTTGTCATGTTAAACCAGATTTCGGTGACTATCATGTTAAACCAGATTTCGGTGATTATCAAGTGAAATCAGATTTCTGTGATTATCATCTTAAACCAGATTTCGGTGATTATCATGTTGAATCAGATTTCCATGATTATCATGTTAAACGAGCTTTCGGTGATTATCACGTTAAACCAGATTTCGGTGATTATCATGTTAAACCAGATTTCGATGATTATCATATTAAACCAGATTTCAGTGATTATCATGTTAAACCAGATTTCGATGATTATCATGTTAAACCAGATTTCCGTGCTTGTCATGTTAAACCAGATTTCGGTGACTATCATGTTAAACCAGATTTCGGTGATTATCAAGTGAAATCAGATTTCTGTGATTATCATCTTAAACCAGATTTCGGTGATTATCATGTTGAATCAGATTTCCATGATTATCATGTTAAACGAGCTTTCGGTGATTATCACGTTAAACCAGATTTCGGTGATTATCATGTTAAACCAGATTTCGATGATTATCATATTAAACCAGATTTCAGTGATTATCATGTTAAACCAGATTTCAGTGATTATCACGTTAAACCAGATTTTTTGTGATTATCATGTTAAACCATATTTCGGTGATTATCATGTTAAACCAGATTTTGGTGATTATCATATTAAATCAGCTTTCGGTGATTATCATGTTAAACCAGATTTCCGTGATTATCATGTTAAACGAGATTTCCGTGATTATCACGTTAAACCAGATTTCGGTGATTAACATGGGAAACCAGATTTCCGTGATTATCATCATAAACCAGATTTCCGCGATTAACATGTAAACCAAAGTTTTTTTAAACCAATGAATTCAAAAAATGTGATTATTCAAACATATTAGTAATTTGATGGAAATATATTAAACCAGATTTCGGCGACTGAAAGGGCAGATTTGAGATTAGATTTTTGATTATTTAAATTCTGCAAAAAACAAGAAATTTAAGCAAATATTTCACTTTTTCTTTTAAAATTTATCAAAAATACCCCAAAATGTGTTTATTTTAGGTCTATGTTTTCAAGTTCGTGATATTTTTAATTGGTGATTCATTTTTGGCTCCTTTTTAATGTATTTTGAATTTTGAGGTATTTTTGATAAATTTCAAGGGAAAAAGTGAGTTATTTGCTTAATGTTGTTGATTTTTTGAAGAATTATATGATCATAAAATCTGGTAACAAACAGCGTTTTATATACTAGGTACTCATTTAGTCTTTTCATTTCTTCTGACTATAATTTATACATCTATTGGTGTATAACTTGGTAACTTTAGTGTATCTCCTTTATTTTTTCCATCCACTGTCAAGAACTTTTATCTGATTCCTTCATCCTTCTAATATTGTTTTCATTTTATACTCATATGTTGAATATAACCTAAATTTTTCGGGAAGGATATCTCCCACTTTGATAAGCTCAATAATTTCGCAGTCCCATCGCGAAGTGCGTCGCTTTTCATTTCCTTCCGTGTCTTTAGGTGTGCCATCCGTGGTATATCATATCCCCTGGATAAACATCCATTACCTTCTGATTTATACAAGGTTCGATAAAAATGGTTCTTTATTTCGATAGCACAATTTATGTTTGTAGTTCTTGTAACTTTGGGACTTTATTTGATATTGAAGTAGTGATAGGTTTCCTCTTTCATAAAGTAACAATATTACAGAATGTTCTTTCCTCTTCCTTGATAGATAAATGCACTGGTAGTATTTTTATTTTAGATTTGATAATACATTAAGTTGGAGAATTAGATAAGGATGCCCTTCTAGCATTTACCAGTTGTTATTTATGTTATATGCAATTTAGCTCTTCCTCTAATTTTCTGTGGTATGGTCCACAGTGGTGACATATTTCAGGGCATCCCCACAACATTTACATGAATATATTATTACATTTACATATTGTTAACGCGATTCCAAGGAACCTTCCAATCAATACTCTGAATGCACCATAATTGCATTGTATTACATATTGTAACACAAGCGTATTATTTTGTAGAATCAATTCATGTTTTCAATTACACAACTTTAGCTATTGGCATGGTTAGCAAACTTAAGTAATCAGTTTTTTTTTCTGCGGGGTTAATTATATACAATTGCGTGCACGACAAAAACCTATTAACTTAACACTAGAATAGGGTAGGACGACCTTGGCCTTGTGAGGAAAAATCTATATTACCAAATTAGTCTGTGTTGTTTGACGGAAACGACGGATATCCTGTCTATTATCGTACGTGTCGGTACAATGGAAAACCACATCGTTAATATTGCTATAATTAATTCAAATTATTGTGTTGTGTGCAATCGGTAAAGTATAATATTAAATACAATAAAAAGCGGTTGCTATGGTAAATAATGTCTCTCTTTCTAATATCGTATGTGGTTGCTGGATATTGCACGTAACCTGCTTCAGTTTATACATATATACAGGGTGTTAATCAATTGCAGGGAGAAACTTCGTATACACGAAAACATACATTTTGTGTTAATAAATGTATGGTCAAAAGTGTATCCTTTCAGGGATCAATAAAAATCATCACAAAGATATACTAGGCATTAAATTAATTAACCCCTTATTTAAAAACAATCTTCGAGCTTTTCAAAGATTCTTTAAGAAGCGCCTAAATGTAGGCAACTCAATTTACTACCTACTATTTGTTTCCATAACAACGTGGGAAGTAGAAAAAAGGGCTTTATTTATCCTGTATTAATTTCCATCGTTATGGAAACAAATAGTCGGTAGTAAATTGAGTTGCCTACATTTAGGCGCTAATTAAAGAATCTTTGAGAAGCTCAATCCCCGAAAGGAAACACTTATGACCATACATTTATTAACAAAAAGTGTTTGTTTTCATATATATGTTATGCCCTAGAAGTTTGTCCCTGCAATTCATTAACACCCTCTATATATATTTTTTTTTTATTGCACTTTAAAAAAAAAGGAATGTGTAATATTTGTTAGCGCATTTTAGTCTGTTATTAAAATGCATCACCATTTTTAGTAGTGAAATCACTATCACTTGGTGACGTTCGTTTAAAAAATACATATTTTAAAATTATTTACCAGTTATTTAATTTGTAATAAGATAGCTTGTGGTCTGATATTTGTCAGCAATATAAGGAAATACTTTAAAGAGGCCGCCTTTAAATACTAATATTTATTTTTATTTTCTATTATAATGTAATATACAACTATTCCATAGGATTATTTGATTAGGAAAATCTCACTAGATAACAGGAAAGTGCTAATAATTTACACTTATGGAAATATTCAATACGTGCCATATCATGACAGATACGAAGCATTTCGATAGGCAACCCAAAATGCGTGTCAGAAGTTAGTGCGGTGGCTAAACTTTGATTGACGGTATTAAGAATCAAAAATGTGTGTTCGTTATGGTTGACAGTTTACACTAGAGATGGTACTGAGCAGCGTTTCACAGAAACAGGAACGCCCTGTGATACGTCTAGTTTCGAAGTCGGAACTGTTATATATAGAACAGTGGACTCGTACCTATTCCAAATGAACAAGTTCACTTCTGTTATATCATCTCTAGTTTACACAATAGTGTGTAGGGGCTCCATCTTGCTGGTACCACATATGCCGTCTTGTTATTTAAGTCCAGTTCTTTACGTAAGGTTGGTAATGTGCCACGAAGAAGGTTTAAATAAGTTTCCTCTGTTAACAGTATGTCGATATTTTCTACATTCGAATACATGATGTTCAAATTTTGTATGACTTGAATGAGTTTTACAGAAGCAATAAACGATCAAAGCTACAAAACAGGCATCTCGGTTTCATAAGACCGCCAATAAAAAGTTATATATTGCGGTATCTTGTCATATGTATTTTTGGTTGCCTATTTTTGGAATGGCAGGCTCGTACTCTACATCGAATCACCCTGTGTAATTGTACATCGCCGTAGTTTACTTTGTTTGGGCTAGAGATAATGAGATTTCACTTACTTTTACGATATTTAGTATGAAGACAGTTACATTTTTTAAATGTATTCCTAGATTTGTGATGAAAGGAGCATTGCAGTAGAATACATGCAAAGTCTAAATTTTATGAATTAGGCAGCACACAATACATGACATACATTATTGTAACTTTAAACCAACAGTTTTGAATTCGTTTCTGTATTACTTTGACAGTAAATATGGTAAAACCTCAAGCAACAAAATATGATTTCACAACTCCACTAAACTTAATATTCTTGTATTTTCTTATTATTTTTAATATTTAACAAAATCAGACTAATTTCGGGATTCTTGTATATTTTAATAGCATAAAGTTAGAAGCAAAAAGCATGATTTGCTAATGATATGTAAAAACGAATGAGTTTTGCTATGCCTACCATTTTCAGAAACTGTAAAATAATTAGATGTATTATGTGTTGCCTACTTCTAAAATTAGACTCTTCATTTTATATTTCTCATCCTGTATAATCGAGAGAATTGGTAATACGTACCTTTAATATGTAGATCTCATCACTTCTACTGTCTTTATATCTGATATTACTATTTCCTTTATCGACATGTTTAGTTTTTGAACATAGTTTGACTATTGCTGGACAAACGGTGAAAGTTTTCTATGAATAGGAACACAAAGAGATCTTTAAATATTTGTATAAACAATGAATTCGTTTCTGTAATATGTTAAAAATTAATGTTGATGTTTTCATGTAATTTGAGGAATACGCTCCGTAAAATACAAAACAATATCAAATATAGGTAAACAGGATTAGCTGAAGTTGATTCATTGCAAATCTGCTTACTTTCAGAATCATATGTGACAGTTCATTCAAGAAAATTCTATATAATTTATAATTAAACAGTACTACTATTCCTTAAAATGAAGTTTCCACCCCTTGACGTGTTATTCTTCGCACCCTACTGAGAAAAATTGAACTAAAATGTCTAAATAAGCAAGTAAACAATATATAAATGTTATTTTGCGTACTATGTTCAGCAGAACAAATTGTTACAATCACCCTTATGCATATTTCATTCGTTATAAAGCGTTTTTCGCGCTCTGAAGAAGTTTTAATGTTGTCCTATTGCGGAAAATTGTAATAATATAAGCCTTGCTTCACTTAATATGGATTTTCCACGGTTAAAAAGTAAAAACAGTATATAAAAATAATGTGGGGTATTCTATTGATACAAAGTATGTCGAAATTATTCTTACGCGTTTTTCATCTTTTACGATGCATTTTCATTTCCTGTTTTTCCTAAATAGGTACAGAAATGTTCGTCTGCGTACTGGTTTCGGAAAAACAAATTTCTGTATTCATCCTTCTGCGTATTTCATCCCTTACAAAGCATTTTCAACCTCCTGAGTGTTCTTTTAATGAAGAACATTGTAATACTATGGACCTGTCATCCCATAAGATGCGTTTAACACAGTTTATATAAAGAAAGAAATATATAAATGTAATTTTAGGCATTCTATTGCGGAAACATTTTTTTTAATCATATTTAGGCGTATCTTTCGCACTCTATTACCGAAAACATGTTTTAAAAATCTAATGTAAAAATACATAGATAATATTTTTCACACTACATTAAGGAAAACAAATTTTTGTAATCATTCTTATACGTATTTGATCCCTTACAATGCATTTTTAACTCCCTGAATAATTATCATTTTGTCTTACTAATGAAAATTGTACTAACATGGGAATTTCCAATTACAAAATGTTATTTTTCGCACCCTATTTAGTAAAATTATGTTAAAATTCGCATTTCTTCCTTGTGAGATTTTCTAAAAATAAATAAAACATGCATTACTCTAAAATGATAGGCAATATAGCGAGTACTAAATTACAATAAAAGGATGTAAAGAGAACAATTAAGGGAATGCAGAAGTATGAAAAATGCATGATGTTTCAACACCAAAATAGAGTAGAGCACAATTAGTGGAATGCAAAAACAAACAGAAATATACAGGGTGGTCTTATACAGAAATCAAACTACTATAGGTACTATAATTGTTTTACCATCACGTAAACATTTCTAGATAATTTACGTGCTTTGCAATTCTGCACTTGATTTTCTTATTTACGTGTTTTATATTGTAAAAAATACCTTATGCAGTTTTTTATTTGAGTCTTCTTAATGTCGTACACGTCGAAGAGTCACAACTAACACTCTATCTTTGTTTTTAGGCAAAGACGATTCAATTATTCCCATCTTATTCTGTTTGCCTCATCTCAGCTTATTACTACTAAACTGGCAATAAATAATAAAAAATACCATATCTGTGAAAATACCCTTTCTTAAGTTACACACTAATGAGTTGAAACCTATTGTTTCAACATCGAAAATTCTGGTGTAGCCAGAGGTCGCAACCAGTATGCCCCTGATGGAAAATCTTGGTAGCTAGATGCTTGGACCACTATTATACCGCTGGCCCAATACATCCTATTATATTTCGTGTTATATCTAGTTGTGATTTAAAAGTTTGTTAATAGTATGTTTCTAATGCACAAGATCTATTAAAGAAGAAGGCAATAATTACGCACTATGACAAAAAGATTAAAGATTTTTGTGTAATCGAATATTAAAATGAAAATTTTCTTAAATTCATAGAAGTCTTCATAGAAGAGCTGCATAAAACTACATAAAAACTGTTTTGTAGACAGCTATCTTCGTTTTCTTCTACTTCTTCTTGTATATAAACTAATTACCTTGTTTATTCTAGAGACTCCTTCCATCTTCTCTGTGGTCTAGTTTTGTAGACGCTTACCTTCTTCTTCTTCTTATTCTTCTTCTATATAAGCTAATTACCTTGTTTATTTCAGAGAGTCCTTCCATCTTCTCTGTGGTCTAGTTTTGTAGACGCATATGTTCTTATTTTCTTTTTATCTAAGCTAGTTGGCTTGTTTATTCCAGAGACTCCTTCCATTTACTCTCTGGTCTCGTTTTATAGACGCTTATCTTCTTCTTCTTCTTCTATATAATCTAATCATCTTATTTACTACAGAAGGTTCTCCTATCTCTTCTATGCTCTAGTTTCTTCTTCTTCTTCTACTTCTATATATGCTAATCAGCTTGTTTATTCCAGAACGTCCGTGTATCTTCCCTGTGTTCAAGTTTTGTAAACGCTTACCTTCTTCTTTTATATAAGCTCTTTTATATAAGCTCTTTTATATAAGCTCTTTTATATAAGCTCTTTTATATAAGCTAATTAGGTTATTTATTCCAGAAAGTCCTTCCGTCTTTTGTGTGCTATAGTTTTGTAGACCCTTATCTTCTTCTTCTTCTTCTATATAATCTAATTAGCTTGTTTACTGCAGAAAGACCATCTATCTCTTCTATGGTCTAGTTTCTTCTTCTTCTTATTCTATATATGCTAATTCGCTTGTTTATTCCAGAACGTCCTTGTATCTTGTCTGTGTTCAAGTTTTGTGAACGCTTATCTTCTTCTTCTGTATAAGTTCCTTTATATAAGCTAATTAGCTTGTTTATTCCAAAGTGTTTTTGCATCTTCTCTGTGGTCTAGTTTTCTAGACGCGTACCTTCTTCTTTTATATAAGCTAATTAGCTTGTTTATCCCAGAGAGTCCTTCCATCTTCTCTGTGGTCTAGTTTTATAGACGCTGATCTTCTTCTTTTATATAAACTAATTAGCTTGTTTATTCCAGAGCGTCCAAGAGGGTATTTTTTGTATGGTTTGGTTTTGTAGACGCTTATCTTATGCTTTTTCTCATTCTTCTTCTTCTATATAAACTAATTAGCTTATTTATTCTAGAGATTCCTTACATCTTTTCTGTGGCCTAGTAGACGCTTATCTTCTTCTTCTATATAAGCTAATTAGCTGGTTTATTCCATAGAGTCTTTCCATCTTTTCTGTGATCTAGCTTTTTCTTCTTCTTCTTCTTCTTTTTCTTCTTCTTCTTCTTCTTCTTCTTGTTCTTCTGTACTATAGCGATCTGGTTTGATACCAGATACTATATATTAAAATTTAAACGAGCTTTTGGGAAACGTGTTTGTTTATTGAATCGTAAAACGGTAACTAGTAAACAAAATACAACATATACAGGGTGTCCTTTAAATACCTTAAAAGCTTCAGGTAGCACTCTTCTGTAAGAAATACAGTCCTCAAAAACACTAACACGAACTTCCTATAGTGCTTAGTTTCCTCACACGAGACACTTAAAGAATATTATACTTGGCAACG
>JABXWE010001385.1:0-49533 GCA_014611495.1 Limonius californicus | reverse complement strand
GTCCTGGAATTTGCCGGGTTTGCAAAAACATCACTTCATTGAATATTCCTTGCTTTATTAACGATGTATCTCGGAAATGCGAGGAGAAAATCAACATACGTTTTCGGTCACGGTTTTAATACTGTTCCTGACTATTAATTAAACAGCTTCGGAGTCGTGTATAGATTTATTAATAGACTCGTTTTCTTACTTTTATGTAGTTACTTGCAGTTTACAAATAAATAAAAGAGTTTTTATGGGCCAAGTGAAATTATTGTGTGGAAACATAGAGAAAATCAGTAGAGTCAACCTGTTCGGCCAAATTAAACTACCCAAAGCTGTTTCTATGTTTGCCTTTCATTTGGAAAATAATCTTGTGGATTACATGAAATTGAGTTACTATTGCCGCGAATTGGTTTCTTAGTATCTATAAAATACTACTAAGACCTTAATAACAATAACAATAAAATATTTGATGTGGTTACATACGGAAATATATTTCCAAATTTAGAGGTCCGGTTAAGGTTTACGACCATCCCAATCGGAATTTAATTACTTCCCTTTTTATTGCATGTGTCCAATAATAAGTATTTTCAATTTATCAAACAATGCTTGCTTTAAAGCAATATTTGAATTACAGTAAAATACGAGGTGTGTTAAATTGAAACCCATCTTTGGTTTATAAAAAATGTATTCAACAATTTAATTACAAATAATTACCATCCCATTGTTTTACTAACCGACGTATAAACTGCTCATAGAATTCTTGTGGCTGCTGATTGAAGAAGTCTTCCACAGTTGTCTGTCCTTCTGTGTCAGACTCAAAATGCCGGCCTCTTAACGCCTTTTTCAGCGGTCCAGAAATATGAAAATCGCAAGACGATATATCCCTGCTATAGGGTGGATGCTCTAAAACCCTCAGTTTCTTTCGTTCAAGATTTTCTTTTACCACATTAGCAATATGAGGCCTAGCATTGTCGAGCAGCAAAATGACCCCAAGCGTAAGATTTCCTAGACGTTTGCGTCTTATTGCTTGTTGAAGCTTGTTCAAAGTTTCATTCTACAGATTTGCATTGAAATTTACTGCATGTTCCTTAAACTCTATCAACAAAGGTCCTTCCTGGTCGAAAAAAAATGTTAACATCACCTTGCCTGCAGAAAGTTATACTTTAAACTTCTTAGGTGGTGGTGAACTTGAATGTTTCCACTGCATAGACGATAATTTACTGAATGGTTCGTAGTAATGGCACCAAGTTTCGTCTCCAGCAACTATTGACAGAAGTCATCATCATTTTGCCTATAGTCTGTGAGGTGTTGCAGAGATAAGCCCATTCCCAAGAATTTTTGTTCATTAGACAAGAGACGAGGAATCCATTGCAAACAAACTTTGCTATAACCCAGATTATGAACAATACTATGGACAGATCCTACACTCGTACCAACAATTTCTGAAATTTCTCTTATTTAAATTCGACGGTTTTCTCTAATAAGGCCTTCCATACATGCCATATTGTTTTCTGTTAATGCGGCACACCGTGCACCTTGTCGCGGCTCATCCACAGTCCCCTCTTTTCCATTCTTAAATGTTCTGCACCATTCCTTCACAGTTGGGTAAGCAATACATGCATTTCCATCACTGCTTGCATTCGCGTATGAATCTGCAATGGCTGCACACCCTCAGCGCATAAACATTGTAGGATCAAACTCGGACGCATTTTCAACAACAAACGCCATTTCAAAATCGAAGTTTTAAAAGTCAGAATCAAATTTAAATTCTAGAAACTTATTAATGTGTTGCTTACAAACACTACTAACATTAACAAACGTCATTTGAATTATTGCATTTTCATTATTTCAAGGCTAAGTTGATCAAAGTTGATGAGTTTCAGTTGAATAAGCCTCGTATACCATTTCTATAATTTTTTTTTAATCTCTTTATTCAGAATTTACAATCTACTCACTAAGTTTTAAGTAAATGTATAGTACAGACATATGAAACTAAAGGAGATATCACCCATTGATGAAACTCCTAAATAAATCACTTAACATACACGGTAGTGAGATTTAACAATAAGTCACTAGGCCACTTTTTCCTCAATCATTTGGGATACACGGTGGCTGTTAATTGATCCACAAGTTGGTTTGCAAGGTCTTCGTGGACGGTCTGATTTGCGATTTACCAAGGCGCGTCTACCAGTTCGCGATGTAGTTCAGATTGGAATCTCTGAATTATACTTATGTTCGAAGACTTAGCACATCCCCACAGTTGAAGACCATAGGTCCAAATTGGCTTCGGTTTTAACTGGAATGGGAATACCATTGATGTGGACTGGCGAGCAGAGAGTTGTTCGCGTTGTAAAAGTGACTTGCACTGATTTGGATTAGTTACCTTCAATTCGCCAACGATTTAACCATTCGTCGATAAGGTTTAAGTGTTGTTGGAAATGTTCACTGGGCGTGTCAGGATCTTCATGCGTGGATAGCACATCAACGCCATCGGCAAAGATAATGTGTTAATGGTTTCAGGTATTTCGGGGATATACAGGGTGCTTCCAAATAAGTGCGAACGTTTTTAGGGGGTGATTCCTTGTCGAAAATTAAAGGGGGTCTTTCATGTAAACAAAAACTCTTAGACCTGTCCTTGAAAAGTTACACGCTTCCAAAAATTTGTTTACATGAAAGACCCCCTTTAATTTTCGACACGGAATCACCCCCTAAAAACTTTCGCACTTATTTGGAAACACCCTGTATATATACAAAAATATAAGAAACAGGACAGGGCCCAGTACACGTCCCTACGGTACACCGGATCCAATAGGATAACAATTGGAAAAAGTATTCTTATGTTTAACGGAATAGAAACGGTCTGATAAATTGGTTTTCGAAATAAGTAGTAGTTGTTGGGTAACAATCGTTTTAGTTTATACAGCAATCCCGTATGCTACACTTTGTCGAAACTGTTCACAAAATCGAAACTGATGGTTGGCAGTAGTGATACAAAATCTAGGCAGCCGTCGTACAGCGGTTTTTCGAACAGCTTACTTAAATGAGGGAGTAGACTAGGTCTGTATGATGTTTTTTCTTCAGGTGATTTCCCCGGCTTGAGTATCATTATAATGTGAGCATATATCCACAGCAGCGGATAGTATGAAAGACTAATCATTCCGTTATATACTGTTAGTAATACTATTACTTTTCTTAGCAATATATTTATTATCTTACCCATTCTTAGGTCATACCCTGGAGCTTTGCGTGGATTTAGTTTCTTTATCTCCGATTGTATTTCTGTTGGTGAAAATGGTATTACAGGAAGCGACATTTGACAAGGAACATCTACCTAAGACAACCTAAGAAAGTTGTGATTTGACTGTTGCGTGGTATGGAGCTGGTTTGAAAGGTTCGAAGACAATTGATAGATGTTCTGTAAAAATAACCGCCTTTCCTTTATTAGATGTTGCCCATTCGCCATTTATGTTTCTACATGGTGGTACAGCGACTTGTGGTCTTTGAATTTTTTGGCGCTTTCCAAATAAATTGATCATCTTCGTTTAGATTTTAAATATATTTATGGAACGTTGCTGGAGAATCCTATGAAACCTTCGAGTTACACTGTTATATATACATTTATCTTCTGCACTTCTCGATCGCTGCTATCTTCCCCTAGCTTTTCGTTTTTTAATCACCAGTTCCTTTATATGTAGTGGTATGTTATTAGTGGCGCTTACTTCTTCATTTTGATAAGGTGTAGAATCCCATACCGCCTCTTGAATAACTGAAGTTAAGTCTTGAACTGCCAAATCTAGGTCTTCAGGTTGTTTGACATAGCTTTAAATTTAATCTTTCTTCAATGATGTTTTGAAAGAAGTCCCAATCAGTTTTCTTGGAGGTCAGTGTAAGGTTGACTCATTTTTTAATTACGTGATTGCTCACGGTTACTATGACCGGGGCATGATCAGAGGACAAATCATATTTTGATTTTACGATGGTGTAGTTTTTAGCTATTCCACGAATAACATAAAAATCCAGTAAATCTGAAATTTTTGCTGGTCCGTGGGCCAATTTGTAGGTTCGCCAGTGGATAGGTAAGCGCAGTTACTTTCATTCATGGCTCTAAGAAGATTTTTTGTCGTGATGAGTCTTGACAGTGCGTGTATTTTGCGATATAATCGCCCCCTTCAATAAATTTGCTTCCTAAGGTTTCAAAAAATGTTTTATACTGGTCGGTGGTAATTCTGTGCCGGGGTGAACAGTATATAGCTGATACAGTGATTACCCTGGTGAAGCATTTACTGGAACATTTGCAGGCTATATTTGCTCAGTTTGATATTTGGGCTACTGGTAGTGTGAAATACTGTTTTTAATAATTGCTGAGCTGCCATGCTCTGTGCCTTCGGGATGGACTGTATTATATTCGGTGTAGCTTGGTATACGAACCATGGTTCCTCCAGTGAAGCATGTCTCTGAGACTAAAATAATATCAATTAAGTTGATATTTAAAAATGCTATTAACTCTTTTTCGATTGAGTAGTCGGTTGGCGTTCCAAGTGGCGATGCGTAGTAGTTTAGCCATTATGATTCAAGTTTACTGACAACAGTTGATAGCAAACTTAGAATCATATGGTTTTGATTGAACTGTGTGAACATTGTCTTAAATTCGGCGAGGAAAATTGCTAACTGATCTCCTATGATTGGCTGGTTTGTACGTTTATACTTATTCACACCTTTTTGTGGTTTCGAAGCTTGTGCGTAAGTTGAGGTGGAATTTCGGAAGGTTGCAGGAGTTGCTGTTCTCAGGTTGGCCGTGTTGGGATGATACGATTGCGTTCTGTTCTGATTTCTAGTTTGCTAGGTTTTGTTGGATGTTCTACTTTTAGTACGCAACAATTCTTGATAGATAGAGCAGCCTTTGTAATTAGCCGGCTGCCGTCGCATAATGCACATTTTGCTGGAGTATCTCTAGTCTTTTTACATATTTTTTAATCATGTTGCCCACCACATTTGACACAACTGTATGGTCTATCACAGTACGTT
Organism: Limonius californicus; assembly: GCA_014611495.1. Taxonomy (NCBI): domain Eukaryota; kingdom Metazoa; phylum Arthropoda; class Insecta; order Coleoptera; family Elateridae; genus Limonius; species Limonius californicus. Next base: position 44,523 of record JABXWE010001385.1, on the reverse strand, counting down.
TTGCAATGACCGTCTCCCTGGCATCTCGTACACTGAATAATTTCTCTTTTATTTTCTTCTTATTTTTGTATGGTACAAGAATTTCAGATCAAACACTTTTTTATTGCAATCATTAGGTTCCAGGTCAACAAAGAACAGCGGTAGCGGTTCTTTGATCATTTAATGTCTGATATTCATAATATTTCTTACTTTATGGTATGCTTTATCTATCTCTTCTTTAATGTCTTGAATTGGAACTGTTTGGTGAAGATGTCATATGACCACTCTGTATGTACGTTCACTCTTAAGTTGATACGTGTGGTGAATAATTTTTTCTTTCTTAAGGTGATGAATCAATTTTCTATATGTATCTGCAATGTGAGGTCTAATTTTTGACTATATTGTTGGCCGAAGTTTTGCTGTAGCACTGTTTTTCACTTGCAACCTTTGCTAAATTCTCAACCAAGCTGTTATAATTTGTCACTCCATATATATAAATGGGAGGTGATTTTGCTATTTTCGGCTCGTTGTTTGTACTATTTTTTACCGCATTCTCTTTATTTTCTAGAGTAAATAACGGATCTAAACTGTTGTGGACGTTGGTTTGTAGGAAGGATACAAAAGTGTCACACACTTAAACGATAGTTCTCGGATTACCCTTGTATAGTGACGTCATAGTTTGTTTATATATTTATTATTATATCTGTAAACATGTACTATCAATCAATGATTGTTACAATCCAAAATTAGGCAGTGTGCACTGTAAGTACTACCTTCGAAAAACTCAATAAATATCATCTTGAAATTATTCTTTCGACGGCTCCAATGGTAATAGTGAAGAGTTCAATATCAAAGAGGTCTTCTCGGTATACAACAGTCCACGCCGCATCCAATACGTTCTGTACTTTATTAATGCTGCGGTTAAATCGGCCAACGGTTAATCGGAGCAGCGGCTTATTTGGACCAAATCTTAAAGAACAGAAATCAAATAAACCCAATATTTGGGACACTATTCCGTTAATACTTAAAACATGTTTTTTAAAATCTTGTTCATCACCCATCACATATGGTTGCTGTCGGCGCGGTGCCGGGGATTCACACATAGATAATGTTAGGAGTGGTGGAGTTAACGTATATTCAGTAACAGCTACACTAAGCTACGACGCCACGCTTATGCGACTTATGTACTATTGTAGACTCGCTTTTTCACAATTTTATGTAAAAATGTATTACTTTTACCAAGATATCAAGAAATGACTTGACACTTTCAAGTAAAATTAATTTGCTGTAAAAAATTAATCCAGCCACTTAACGTAAGTCGTCGTCAGCTCGCTGTACATTATTTTTCGGTTATTTATAATTTTGTTCAATAATTTACTACAGTGTAAGGAAAACTCTCGTTATTTAATTAATTTTTTAATTCAGTTCGTTGTTTTGTAAGACTACACCAAAGATTGCGTGATACCGGTTCATTTGGGAAACAGTCCCATAATTCCGGGAGACCAAGGTCGGTGTGCACCCCTGAGGCAGAAGTGGCAATATTAGCACCGGTAGAGCAGAATCCGGATACAAGTTTGCGGAGAATATCAGCCGAGGTAGGAATTAGTAATCCTCTCGTTTGGAGAATCCTACATGAGCAGCAGCTTCAGTCATACCATGTACAACGAGTGCAGTCCTAAATCCACCTGTTCATCAAACACGCTTGGTTTTTTACCACTGGTTTCTACGCAATGATGCCGAGGACCACAATTTACTTGCCAATATTCTTTTTACTGATGAGGCCGTGTTCACACGAAATAAGTTTTAAATTTCCACAATACCCATGTGCGGGCCGACGAAAATCCCCATGCTATTATGGAATCCAAACATCAGGTACGTGTTTCATTGAATATTTGGATGGGTATTTTGGGCGACAATTTACTGGGTCCAGTTGTTTTACCAAAACCGATTAACAGGCGCTGGTTACCTAAATTTTCTGAAGAACACACTGGGTAATCTTTTAGACGACATTCCTCTGAACCGAAGGTAACAAATGTGGTTCCAGCACGATGGTGCTTCGGCGCATTTTTCGATTGTTGTTCGAGAGCGTTTACACGAAACTTTTGGACGAAGATGGGTAGGAAGGGGCGAACCTGCATCCTGCAAGATCGCCCGATTTAAACCCCCTTGATTTTTTTCTTTGGGAATATTTGAAAGCGTTAGTGTACTCTACACCTGTAAACGACCTCGATGAGCTGCAGCATCGAGTAGATCAGGGATACCACCGAATCCGAGACAGTGTGGGGGTTTTCGAAAGAGTTCGAATGTCCATGCGGCGGAGATGTCATGCCTGCCTTGAAATGGAGGGAGGACACTTTGAACATCTCCTTTGACTTTTTGCCTTTGCTGTTTGTTCATAAATTACATTGTAATTATTTGTTTGTTGGTTTGTAAATAATGAAAAGTGGTGTAAACGCAAAATGTTTCGTAACTCCGAAACCGTCCATTTGCGGACCCACGTTCATTAAAACTTTTCGTCATGTTTTGGGTCATACTTTCACTTCTTAAAGTTTGTGACACTTTCTTAGCACCCTGTATGTATCCGATTTCTCTCCACCTTTCTTAAGCACTCTATCCCAAGTTGTTTATATCTGCGGGCGATGACTTGTTGCACCCATTTTTTGATCATATTTTCTTTTACATTTTGAACATACCATTTTAGTTGCGTTATATTGGCAATGGTATGGCAGAAGGCGTAATATCTTATGGTGAAAAAGCTTAACATATTCGTGTAGCAGGTAGGTTTTCATCTCTCATTACATTCAGGATAATCTATATTTTTGCTTATTAACCAAGAAATTGTTTCCTTCTTAAACCAGGATTTTGTAAGTGTTTTCTTTTCAACGTTGTTGTGATAGCTAACGTTATCCATAATTATTAATGAAGGTTTTGTAAGGTTTGGTGAGTTTTAAACCATAGCTCAAAATTCTGTATGTTCATGTTGTCATGATAATCACCCGTACTTGTTCCACTTTCGAAAACTAATGAAGCGTCTTTTATAAAATCCTCTCTACCAACTACATGAACAACTATGCACCTATATCTGTCTCTAGCTTTTCCGGACGCTGTTGCCAAAGTGCTTTTGTGCCAACTATTTTTGTGTGATCTTCTGCTGAAAATTCAAGTTTCGATAAGAAATGCTGGAAATAGCGGTGTCGCCAGTTTTTAATTTTTTATATGTGCTCTAAGAAATACAGTCGTCTTAAGCTGAATATCGGGGTTTTTCCTGTTGCTTGATTTTTTCCATTTCAAACCAATTTCTTTACACCATTTGTATAATGCCGAAGTAGAATAATGACACTTTTCTTGGTATTCTTCAAGCGTGCTTTTCGCTCTTTGAATTTCGTGAAAGCTACAAAATGGCATTCCAGAAGAAAAGAACGACATTATGGAATCGCAAGCGGTGTGAGGTTATTTTTTGCCACAAAGGAGGCGCCTAGTCACAAAATTGCCACCATGCTAAAATGTAATTAATCATCAAGTATTTGCGTTATTAGACAGTATGCCGAATTTGGAAAAAATAACGACAAACCGTTTAACGAGCAACCAAATGAACCTCAGTTGAAGGTAATATTGTGTTAAGGATAACAAACCTGATGGATAGAAGTCTTAGTTCCGCCAAATTAAATAAATTATGGTCCAAAGCTACTGCTGCAAGCGTGTACACTTCCATTGTGAGAAGAAAACTGCTTACTTTGGGTCTTGAGAGTATGTAGAGGGCAGAAACTACTGTTTTCCGAAAAACAACGACGCTACCGTTTGCTGTGGCCCAAGGAACATGCGAACTGGACCATAGAACAGTGGCAGAAAGTACTATTTAATGATGATCTGACAGGATTAATCATGCTGAAAATACGTAGGTATATGATAAAATTTCTTGCCGATGAATTTTCACCAAAATGTGTATTTTCAACAATTAAGCATCCAACCGATGTTATGGGATGAAATTTGTTCAAGGGGTTAGTCATCAAAAACGCTTGGAAGTACGGCAGTATAGGATGCTACTTAGTGCCAAACCTGTTCGGCGAAGAAAAGTTTTCTTTCCAGGATAGTAGCATTGTTGTTCATAGAGCAAAACTGGTTAAATTCTTGATGAGGAGACAATTCTCAGACCTGAATCTAATAAAGAACATGTTAGACAGAATATCAAACAGATTATCAAGGAAAAAACAGATTCAAATGAATTGCTGATTGATGTTTGATTTTGAAGGAGAAACCAGGAAAACTGATAAATTGCGCACCCAAAATATGCTAACTGGTCATCAACAACAGGGGTTGGCCCATCATATATTAGTTAGTTTAATTTTAAATAATATGTTGTATAATGTTGGAGATTATTTTCGTAATTTCTTCTTCAGTTCAAGGATTAGGCCTTACGATCTGTTCCGGCTCGGTTACTGCCGCCTCTTTCTGAGCCTACCACGGCTCTATTTTCACCAAGAGTGGTACGTATATGTCTAATATCCACTCATCTTCCATTTACCCTACGTGTAACTTTCTTTATTCTTAATTATTATATCTGTACCGGGGGATACGTAGAGATTTTGTCGTATGTCATCATTTCTTATTCTATCTTCTGTGGTGTATCCCTCTACAGCTCTTAAAAATCTCATTTCAGTGACTTGGGTGTATGAACTATGGTTTTGCTTCATAACCCACGTCTCACTACCATACAACTTCCACCGTTTTGTAGAATTTTATTTTAATTTCTTTTCTGGAGGGTTCTTCTGGTAGTTCCTCGTAAAACGTTGAAAACTTTGCGTCTTTGTCTCTATATCGCAATTTAAAATGTATCCAATGTTGTTTGTTTATACGGTTGTTAGTTGTTACTGCCCTTGACACAGGTGAATCAAAAAACATTAAAGGCGTAGCGCAAATCAAATAATTGGAGATTTGTTATTAAATTTTAAATACGGTTATATTTCACCCTATAATTGGTCTAAAAATATAAAAGTGTTTACAGTATGCAACTCAAAACAGAATAGTTTCGCGCAGAGAATTGTCAGTATAGAAGTTGTACAATCATTTAAAATAGAGAGTAAAATGTCAATAACGTTTTCCAAAATCGATGAAGATTACCGAAGGCTATCAGCAGGTGATTTACCTAATATGACAGAAATAGTGGAAGGCCGTTGAACAACTAATTACAACACGTATAATTAGAGATTTGAAACTAAATTGCCACTTTGACTATACAAGGTGTATCAGAAATAGGTACAAATATTTAAACCAGTAATAGATTGGCTCAAGTAGAATTCAATGGTACTATTCATTTTTCAAAAATCATTAGGTAAGTTTATTTTTTTGAATAACAAAATAAAATAAAATTTTGTTTGACAACTGCTGATGATACATAGAGAATGCATTTAAGCTGTAGAAGGTTATTACCTAATTGTAAAGTAAATCCAAAGTGGCAAACACGTAAAAACTTGTCTGGCTTGTGATAACAACAACAGACTGAATAGAAATTACTGACCTACCTAATAGTATTGGTTTGTGGCAGGTAATAAGAAATTTTTTTGCACTTCTATCTTACTCTCCTTTGCATAACATGTCTTTGAACTCAAATTTTTGTTATTATCCTGCGGTACTCAAACAAATTTGGGTAAAATTTTATTATATAAAATATTATTTTCTCATATCTTAAGGGTCCCATTGCCAAAGAAATGTTTTTTCTAGTTGGTATATATTGTGATCTACCACCGGATTTAATATTTGATCGCATCTTTTGTGTGGTAACATTTGAACATCGGTTTTAACAAATTATTGTTTGTAACTTGTTGTTGCAGCAGTATGTTGACATATTGTTGCAGTTTTGTAACAAGCACGAATAAAAGTTTGTAGAATGTAAATGTGATAAATGTTTTACGCTAACAGAAAACATTGATTTCTGAAAGAACAAAATTTCATGTTGAAGCACCTGAACAATATCTAGAAATGTCCTGAAGGTTATCAAGTAACTTGGCAAACAAAATAAATATAGTGCGATGGGGAAGCAGCTATGAAAACACTATATTGTTAGTTTACATTTCTTCAAAGTATAAATGTTTTCCTGCCAGTGTTATTCTCTAGGGCTAAATTATCTGGAGGGAGTCTTGTTTTATTGTACTTTAAAACACATTGTTAGTATCGTCGAGTCATATTAGTCGTACTCTGGAATAATCATGGTGTATATTTAAAGCTGCGTGTGAAATATCTTAAAATGTATCTGCAGCGTGACCTCCCCTGTTCACACAGTTGGTAATTACACAAATAAGCTTTTAGTGATCTTATTGTTCGGGAGGGGTTTTGTTAAGGTATCAGACGTGAAACAATTGCGATCTGCCGTAAGGTTGTAGAGATATTATCTGCCCCATCGAATATTAAAAAATAATAATTCAGAAATTCTTTTATACCAAATAGTCTTTAGCACCATGGATTAATATTACAGACGGTATGGCAACATAGTGTGGCTCAAAACGTACCAGCAATATTTTAAGGATGAATTCCAGAATTTATTTACAGTCGATAAGTCCATATAAACATATGTCGTAAACGTAACCGTTAACGAGTTATTTTTTATTTCATAATTTATGTGGCTAAAAGTTCAGTTCAACGGAATTCTGAAATACTGATCTAGTTTTTAACAAATTATTGTGTGTAACTTGTCAGTTTATTACTGTGATATTGACGTTATTGTCTTCTTCTTTGCATCCTTATTCCGATTGTAATTCACAAGTGATTCACAGAGTCAATGTTATTTTCAAATGAATAATATGCAGATATTCATTATGCTTACGATCTGTGTGATGTAAATGCTTTAGCAGCACAAGAAGGATATCGTAGAAGATATCCTAATAGAAGACTGCCTATGCGTGCAGTTTTCTTTAATTCACATCGTCAGCTGAGGGAACATGGCACTTTCAATGCAAGACATGCAGTCGGCCAAGGAGTTGTCCGTAGACCCATAAACGATGATGAACAAGTTCTTGATTTATTACAAGAAAATCCGTCTTTAAGTGTGCGAAGAATTGCATTACGTACTGGAATATGTAGAAATCAGGTTTGGAGAATAATAAGAAGTGCTCGCTTACATTCATATCATCATCAAAGAGTTCAAGCTCTAGGTAATGATTTTGAAGCTCGTTTAAGATTTTGTAATTGGGTATAAAATAATTAAAACCTATCGCATATTTTATGGACCAATGAAGCTTCTTTCACGAGATGGTACCAATAAATATCATAATTTTCATGAATGGGCTGCAGAAAATTCTCATTTAAGAAGACACTCGCATTTTCAACATAGATTTAGTATAAATATGATAGCTGGTATTCTTAATGATCGTCTGATTGAACCATTTGAACAGTCATACCGTCTGAATGGTGCGAATTACGAATATTTTCTAGAAAACTCTTTACCCTTATTACTGGAAGATGTGGCATTAAATAGTACATGTGCAATGTGGCATCAACACGATGGAGCACCAGCACATAAATGTCTTCGTGTTAGAGCTTGACTTAACGCACATTTTCGGGGAAGATGGATTGGAGTAGGAGGACCTGTAGTATGGCCACCACGTTCGGCGGACCTGACTCCATTAGATTTTTATCTTTGGGGTCACATGAAACGGATTGTTTATGCAACTGAAGTGCACACGGTAGAAAAATTACGCCAAGAATACTGGCTGCCGATATTATTAGGAATAACCTAGGGATCTCTTCTGCGACTTGTAGCTTTGTGTATCGAACACAATGGAGATAATTTTGAACATTTCTTGTAAATAAAATAATAAAAATGTATTGAAAAAAATTTATTTCATAAAATTCGCCGAACTAAAATTTTAGCCACCTAAATTATGAAATAAACAATAGCTCGTTAACGGTTACGTTTAGGACATATATTTACCGTATATGGATTATTCGACTCTAAATAGGTTCTGGAATTCATCTTTAAAATATTGCCGGTAGGTTTTGGCGCACCCTGTATAAATATAAGTATGTTTAGTAAAATCCAATATGCAATCCAATCTTTAAGGTAATGCTGTAAAACTATAGCTATAAAGAGATAACAATTTATCCTGCACACATTTGCAACTAATCTTAATTCGCTAATCTAGAAGTATGAAGTACCATAAAGGTAATCCAATCTAATCGACACAAAATAAAGTATTTTCACACAGAGAAATGCCTGTATTCATTTTGTACAACCCCTTTAAACAGAAAGTAAAAGGTCTATAAAGTTTTCCTAAATCGATTAATATTACCGAAGGATATCAGCAGCTGTTTTTTCTAATATTAAAGAAATAATAGAACGCCGAAGGACAAATAAATGGCAATAGGTGTGACTAAAAATCAAACTGATACTAAATTTTCTCGTCGACTTTGTTACACTCTAGTAGCATACATAAATATAAATATGTTTAATATGGTTTAGTAGTATGCAACCCAAACTTCAAGGTAATGCTATAAAACTTTAGCCATAAAGAGATTACGATTTAACTTGAACACATTAGCGGTTATCGTTAATTCTTGAACTATGATTATGGCTTAAAGGTAATCCTATGTAATCGACTCAAAATAGAGGTTTACAGAAGGCTTTCAGGAGATAATTTACCAAAGATTAGAGGAATATAAGAGCATCTATTGACAAATAATGTCAAAGGATATAAGTAGGATTTTGATATTAAATTTTTATTTACGAAATATTATTCTGGTCTAGTTGAATATAATAATACAAAGGTGTTTAGTAAGCGACAGTATGCAACCCAAACTACAGGGTAATGTGAATTCCGTACTGATTGAAGCTGGCTCCCTTTAGTAACCACGTTTATCTGAACACTATTATTTTTAATATTTTTACTTATCACCGTTACGTTGATTTCCTATTATTAAAATTCTGTGCATACATACTGCTCTCGTCTTACACATCATTAATCAATACTTCTAACCCTTTTTCACGTTACGCCAATAACACAGCGTTGTCTGTGTGCGGTAAATAGTTTATCAGCTTCATATTTATGCTTTTTTTCCGTTTACTAGGGTTTTAGTGACACTTGTTTTGTAATATGTATTACATGAAAGTATTATAATTACAGACTCTGCAAACAATGGGAGCATTTCAGGAGCTTTTATGATTATACTCGTAGCAACGGTTTGTACCGCGTGTTTTATTCAATTTGACGTCAAAGTAGGCGCTAAACAGTTCATTGTGAACGTACCACCCATTAACTTTTTCAACCCAACCTCACTTTTTGCGTTTGTGCCGCGTGTGGTCGTTTACTTGGTTTCTTAGCTTTTTGTGGATTTTTAGCCTGAATTTTGCACAATCAGTTTTTTAAGACTAAATTGTGTATTCCGTTAGAGAAATACGTAAGTACAGTACAGTTTATGTTTTAACAATTTTAATTAAAACAGAATTTTTCCTTATCATTTCATTATCTGTAATCTCTACTTGTCGGTTGTTTGTGTTTAGTAACGTAACCTTTTCAAATAAAATGGTTTTGCTACAGAAACATAAAATTGTCTTAACAAGATCAGTTGTCAGTTAGTACCTGCCACAAAATATTAAAGAAAGATACCCATTTATATCCCTATCGTTTGCAGTATATACAACAACTTCACGAAGCTGATTCTTCTCAGCGTGTCGAATATTGCCAGTGGTATTTAAATATCCTCAATGACGACTTATTGGAGAAAACTTTTTCACGGACAAGGCCTAGTTTTATTTAGATGGCTACATTAATTTGCTAAACATGCATTTATGGAGTTCGGAGGAGCCTAATTTTATGACAGAGACACCTCTTCATTCTCAAAAAATAAGATCATGCGCGGCCATATCAAGGCGTACAATAGTTTTTTGAAGGTAAAAAATAAGACTTCTCTTCTCCTTCTTCATTAATAGGCTTTCAGCCTCTTTTATTCCAGAGCATCACTCATATCTTGGGAAGGCGACCAAACGTTCTTCTTCCCTGGGGGGAGGTGTCCCGTCCCGGTCTTACTAGTCATGTTTCTGACATTCGTAAGATGTGGTTGTTCCATTCTTCTCTTCTTCGCTTCAGCCATTCTCCTGTTTCTTGAATCTCACATTGTCTTCTTATGTCTTCATTTCTTATTCTATCAAGCCTACTTTTTCCGACAATCTTTCGTAATGTTTGCGTCTCTATCACATCCACCAGTTGTTTGGTTTTTGCTGTGTCTACTCATGTTTACGCTGCATAGGTCATCACAGGGTGTACGACGCTTTTACAGATATTTAGTTTATACGTACTTGAAGTGCTATTTTGAAATATTTGTTGCACCATATAGTGACGTTTAGGCACCCGGACACGGACAGTCTAGATGCTTTATTTCCTTGCTCTTTAAACATCCATTGCTAAGGTTTTGTTGCTTGTTATTTGTACACCTAAATACCTGAATTCCGTTACTAGTTTAATTACAGATCCTTGTATTTGCAATCTACATCGTATTAGCTCTTTACTAATTGTTAAAGATTGCGTTTTATTTGTTGATATTTTTAGACCAAATTTTGCAGCGCTTTGTGAGAACTGCGGTAGTAGTCTTTGTAATTTATTTTCACTATCGCTAAATGGGCTTGTGTGAAGAGTTCGAGCGTGCCTGGGTGAAGGCGGTAAACAATTCGATCATTTGTTATAAATTTTTTGTTTATTGTATTAGGCAACTGTTTTTGCCTGCTGTGAGTATTACTTAAATGTGCGCTCAACGGATAAAAATTTGGTAAAATATATGTTATGATATAAGTTATCTTGGCTCTATAACAGCTGGGAAGAATGTTAAAACTTTGAAGGAAGGGCCTTGTGGCGGAGTGTTGAGAGGAGTCAGCGGAGGCAGTCTACGCAGATGCAGTCGACGTGAGGTTGTTGTAGCTAGGTGTAAGCTTGCATATCTTTGTCGTAATCACTAATTAATAGCGTTTGCGAATCTACTAACTATTGCTATGCGAATATCCTCTAAGCTGAGGCAAGGTGCGAATTTAATGTTACCACGGCTGCAATGGCAATGTCAGCCGATATAAGCAGTGGCGTTCCTGGCTACGTTATGGTTTATATCCCATGAAGTGTTATATGTGTTTACCAGAATGGTAACGTATTATCTACTTGGTATTATATGTGGTTTATAACCCATGAAGTTTTATATGTGTTTACCCGAATGGTAACGTATTATGTTTTTGGTATTATATATATTGTATATCGGGTGCGTAGCGGAGCGCTGCGGACGCCGGTCAAACGGTAATCGTAGTCCAGCACAACCGCGCTGGTCAGTAGTTGGATGGGTGGACCAATATAGTGGCATATGCAACCGATCGTGCTTCGGAGGGTATTAAATCCGTCGGTCCCGGTTGTCATACAAACATCGTTGACAATCGTAAACCTTGTAGTGGCACTTCTCTTCTCTGTTCGACGGGTTAGGTTAGCCTCCTGCCCGGCATACGTGCAAAGAGGGCTCACAGAACCTACTCCGTTGTAGGTAATTAACAAGCCATTGGCCTATATACAGAAGAAGAAGAAGAAGTATTATATATGGTTTATATTCCATGAAGTGGTGTTATATGTGTTTACCCGAATGGTAGCGTATTATCTACTTGGTATTATACATGGTTTATATTCAATGAAGTGGTGTTACATGTGTTTACCAGAATGGTAACGTATTATCTACTTCTTGTTATTATATATGGTTTATATCCCATGAAGTGTTATATGTGTTTACTCGAATGGTAACTTAGTATCTACTTGGTATTATATATGGTTTATGTCCCGTAAGGTGTCATATCTGTTCACCCAAATGGTTAATACGTAACCATTTGGTTTATATTATATGTGATTTACAAGCATTGGGTCCTATTATGGATATTATACAAGATTGGTGTGTGTATGTAAGTAGTTGTTGGAAACAGTAGCGTAGTGAATATGGGTAGCTATGTGAGTAGATAGTGTTCGTGGCACAATTAATCATTATTCCCCTAGCAATCATTCGAAAGATACATCGCAAATGTTCTTACGTCGAACTATTATTATTATAATGAATGCAACATTATTGTCAGGATGGCATCGACTGACTTTTACGCGGGGGTGTGGATACTAATTATACTCTCCCTTTCGCATGTGGGGCTGAGGGGGCAAGCCACCCCCCAGTGCCTCCTGTGAATAACAGAGAGACTGGCTATGGACTTGGTTCATAGCCTGGATCCCTCTGGAGGATTGGTGCACCAGAAGGTTTGCATAATTGTCATAATTACTGTACGATTACGAATGACTGCGGCCGCAGCCGCAAGTTCCGATCCAGGGGCATGGGGCTGGAGGATCCCCGGTGAGTAACTGCCCAACATTTATTGACAAATCAGTAAGTCTGTGTTTTATTATCTGTTTCATGTAACTTGCCTGTCGCCAGCAGTGAGTTCTGATCGCATCCGCTGTTTGTTTACTTAGGAATTGCATAAATGAAATGCAAAAGCGCTGCAACCGCATTTAAATTTAAAAATTCAGTAGTTTCTATTCGTCCCCCGCAAGGTGACCCTAACAATTGCAATTGTTTATTATAGCTGTTTGTAAATGTTTGCATTTGAATGCTTTCTTGACAAATCTGCTTATAAAAGTAGGGTTAGGTACGTTTTGTGATATGTTCACTATTGGTTTACGTGGGGGAGGTATTTTCCATTGATCGATTTGGTCAAATCTTAAATTATAGAATCAATATTAAGATTTATAATTAAATTATGAATTAACTTATGAATGAATTTAATTGACAAAACAACAATGAAAGCCCAAATAAGTAGATTACCTAATTGATGAAAACATATTTGTTAAAAAAAGAGTTTAACTGCACTAGTTTGTACAAATCCAAACTCATCTTACTAAAACTACGCATGCTCTTTGTTACTGGTTACTAGTCGCTGTCAAAGGGAACTTAATTACATGTTGCAAACGTTCTCTGTGTAACATCACCACAATTACGAGCTTGTTTACCAGTGCGCTGTTTTTTTTCTCTTTAGAGGTGTTATTTGTCAAACATGGTTTACTACACGGTGTATTCGATTACGCACAAATGGCGAAGTTTAACCGTATAATCTTAATTCTAAAGGCGTTAATTTTCAAAGGTACTAACTCCTACATATTCAGTCTTACAATTAATTTAATGTGTATAGTTCCACAAGCAGCTCGGCAAACATGCGGTATGCACATTGTTAATTAACTTGCATACCGAGTGAATTCGTAAACGCTACTGCAATTAACCGAGGGAAAACAGAATAATCCGACCAGGGAACACAACACGCAGTTAAATTCAATATAATAAGCATTCGAAGGGCTTTAGTTTCTTCGAAGCTCGTTGAATCAACACCATTTACTGGATTTAGCGTGGTAAGGTGCAAGTCTTTGATTTCCCAAGGCCAAAAGGGACAATTCCCTCGGGCAACATTCCCCCTTTCCACCTAAAACTACATTTCCTTCACCTCTACAGCTTCGTGATCACCGCACTTTTCTCAATTCCAAATCGTAACTTCGGGCTATAAACGTTCAGCCGCTTGAACCATTACTAGAAATGAGAACAAAATCTCCAAAACGAATAAAAAAATTTATTAGAGTTGGGGGGTACGTTTTGCGATACTCAAATATAATGAAGTTTTTGACGAGGTGATTCAATGTTGTTTTAGTTTATTTTGTTTGCCGAGCCTCAGTTTGTGTTCTCTTATATATAAAAATAACGAACTCGTATCATTCGCGAGTAACGAAGCTACTGTAAACGTACAAATCCGGACAATATTCACCATTAAGGCAATTTCCGTTGGTAATTGCCCGACTAGGACTGAGACTCCTGCATCATTTCCAAGATAATGGAGTTCAATTTAGCTTTATTGGACACCGAATCTATACACCAGGAAACCTCTTTGTTGCAGTTTAATTATCATGAGGATGCATCCTTCACCAACAGTCCGGATTATGTGTAGTCTTAAGGATGTCAGATAAAGCACCCTTTCCCCATCAAATGATAATTCCCCTACAAACCTCACACTTAAACGAAGCGAACGAGGGGGATAGCAGGAATAAATTGGGAGAGAATGGACAGGAAAGTAGCAGGGAATGGAAAAACCCGTACAAAGAGCTTTAATGTCTGCACCTGTTACCGGTGAATGTAACACATAATTAAGTGTTAGGTGTTTGAAAAACTTCCTCATACTTTCTACAAAAAAGCTAAAATATATTTTAGATTTTTATAGTTTGTTGAACAAAATTAATTAATTTTTGAAATAGAAAATCACTGTGAATTTCAAATTTGGAAATACTTTTTTCATTAATTTCATATAAGCTTCACAGACAAAAAATATTACAACTTTCATTTTGATATATTTATATCGATAAAATCAGAATTTCACTAAATCTTCTGTAATATAATTATCTCTCCCGAGTTTTAATTTAATCTGTTGCGTTTTACTTATATCTACAATTTAACTAAATGTCCAAACAATTAAGAGAATATTTTACAATTTAATCATCTACAAATTTACTAAATTTCCTACGAAATAGCTAAATCTACGACGATTTACATGCTACAATTTAATTCAATCTCATGCGATTTAACTAAATCTCCTACAATGTGCCTTAAGCTCCTACCATTTAAGTAAATAATTTATATTTTTTAATTAAACTTCTGCGATTTAATAACATTTTATAACATCTCCTGCATATTTATTAAATATTTTGAGATTGTATTAAGCGTCTGTGACTTAGCTAAATATTATGCACTTAACCAAAAAGATTCTAATTAATTTGCTTGTGATACAATTTAGAAATGTAGCAATTGTAGAATTTAGATAAATATCTTGCAAGTTAATCAAAGTTCCTACCTTTAACTCATATATCTGACATATAACTGACTACTTCAAAATATCTCGCTTGTAATTTAGGTAATTTTACGCGATTTAGCTAAATCACCTACCATTTAATTTTAAAATAAAATTAAAATTTTAACTAAACTTTGAATAATTGGGTTAATTCCAATTTAATGAAATCTCCTATATTTTAAATAATATTTTGGAATGCGATTTAGAAATATGATTTTTCATTATTTTAGGATTTAGTTAAATATCCTGCGAGTTCCTCCAAAGTATTCAAATCTCTATTGCGATTTAGTTAACTGTTCCGAGATTTAATGCTTTCTATCCGATTTAGCTAAATCACCTATTATTTAATTAAATTGCTTGCTATTTAATCAGATTCCTTGCGATTTTAACTGAACCTTTATCAATAATTGATGTTTTCGCTAGTTTGGATATTCTTTTTGCAATTTATCAAATCTCCTGTATTATTTATTATTATTATAATTTAGAAATATTTACTTATTTTAGGATTTAGCTAAATATTCTTTGAGTTAATCAAAGTTCTTACCATTAATTCACTTGTCAGAGATTTAACTGACCTCCTACAAATTATCCAAATCTCTATTGTGATTTAGTTAACTGTTCGGAGATTTAACTCTTTCTATCCGATTTAGCTAAATCGCCTATCATTTAATTAAATTCCCTGCTGTTTAATTACATTCCTTGCAATTTTAACTGAACCTTCTCCAATAACTCAAAGTTTTCGCTAGTTAAGTTAATTCTTTTGCAGTTTAATCAAATCTCTTGTATTATAGCTAATTGTTCTGTGCAGTTTAGAAATACCTACTTATTTTAGGATTTAGCTAAATATCCTTTGAGTTAATCAAAGTTCTTACCATTAATTCTTTTGTTAGAGCTTTAACTGACCTCCTACAAATTATCCAAATCTCTATTGTGATTTAGTTAACTGTTCGGAGATTTAACTCTTTCTACCCGATTTAGCTAAATCGCCTATCATTTAATTAAATTCCCTGCTGTTTAATTACATTCCTTGCAATTTTAACTGAACCTTCTCCAATAACTCAAAGTTTTCGCTAGTTAAGTTAATTCTTTTGCAGTTTAATCAAATCTCCTGTATTATAGCTAATTGTTCTGCGCAATTTAGAAATATTTAACTATTTTAGGATTTAGCTAACTATCCTGCGAGTTAATTAAAGTTTCTACCATTAACTCATTTGTCAGAGATTTAACTGACCTCCTACAAATTATCCAAATCTATATTGTGATTTACTTAACTGTTCCGAGATTTAACTCTTTCTGTACAATTTAGCTAAATAACCTACCTATTAAATAAAATTTTCTGCTGTTTACTTACATTCCTTGCGATTTTAACTGAACCTTCTTCAATGACTGGAAGTTTTCGTTAGTTAGGTTAATTCTTTCGTAATATAATCAAATCTCCTGTATTATAGCTAATTGTTCTGCGCAATTTAGAAATATTTAACTATTTTAGGATTTAGCTAACTATCCTGCGAGTTAATTAAAGTTCCTAACTCATTTGTCAGAGATTTAACTGACCTCCTACAAATTATCCAAATCTCTATTGTGATTTACTTAACTGTTCCGAGATTTAACTCTTTCTGTACAATTTAGCTAAATAACCTACCTATTAAATAAAATTTTCTGCTGTTTAATTACATTCCTTGCGATTTTAACTGAACCTTCTTCAATGACTGGAAGTTTTCGTTAGTTAGGTTAATTCTTTTGTAATATAATCAAATCTCCTGTATTATAGCTAATTGTTCTGCGCAATTTAGAAATATTTAACTATTTTAGGATTTAGCTAACTATCCTGCGAGTTAATTAAAGTTTCTACCATTAACTCATTTGTCAGAGATTTAACTGACCTCCTACAAATTATCCAAATCTCTATTGTGATTTACTTAACTGTTCCGAGATTTAACTCTTTCTGTACAATTTAGCTAAATAACCTACCTATTAAATAAAATTTTCTGCTGTTTAATTACATTCCTTGCGATTTTAACTGAACCTTCTTCAATAACTGGAAGTTTTCGTTAGTTACGTTAATTCTTTTGTAATTTAATTAAATCTCCTGCATTTAAACTAATTCTTCGGTAATGCAGTGTAGAAATGTGATATTTAACTATTTTAGTATTTACCTAAATAACCAGCCAGTTAATCAAAGTTCCTGTTATTAACTAATGTTTCAGAGATTTAACTATTGTTATTTAGTTAACGGTACCAAGATTTAACATTTTGTATGTGATTTAGCTAAATCGCCTACCGTTTAATTAAATTTCATGCTGTTTATTCACGTCGATTTTAATTGAACCTTTACTAATTGCATGTTTTCTGTAGTTGAGTTAATTCTTGTGAAGTTTAACTAATTTTCCGATGTTTAACTAACTTGCCTGAGGTTTAACTGAACTTCTCATAGGTTGTCAATGTCAGAGTGAATATAACACTGTCAGTGTTAAATTCACTCTGAAGATGCAAGCTGCAATGTCTTGCGAAACGTTAGTTTGTATGGGTTCACAAACAGCTAACAGGCATAAGCCGATTAAGTATTATTGTCCTGGCAAACAAAATACATCAAGATCAAATCCTTGTCCGCCCCAAAGTTTGATTAATATAAGCACACGGCCCTGTTTAGGCAGGCAGGGCCTACGAACAAATATGGCTCAAACTTCTAGAGCAAATGCTTTTAAAGGCAAACAAGCTACAGGTCGGTCTTTACCTGATAATGCTGGGTGTAGTTCCCAAATGACGACGCGGTCTAAGCCGAAAGTAAATTGTAATATTGACAGTTCGAGAAACCGCGAAAGCCTCAAAGAATATATTTCTCATAGGTTAACTACAATCAGCCCCGATTCACTGAATCTTCTATAGTGTAGATAAATTTGCTGTTGAGCTAAAGCTCTTAAAATTGAACTTTTCTCCTATTTATCTAAATATCGTTAATAATAATTTGCTGCAATTTGGACAATGATTACCATTTAACTAAATTTCTTGCCATTTTACAAAATCTTTTATAATTTTCCTTCAAGTTAATTGCTTTTCCTGCGATTTAAATGAAACTAATACCCTTCTCAAAAATTAAGTGCAACTACAGCCTCTCTTCTCAAAATTTCAACCTCACCTACTGTCTCTGTTGGGTTTCTCTACACCCTGCTACGCAAACGAAACTCTGACGACAGACCATAGCGGGAAACCCGTACTGTATACTGGAATTGAAGAAGTGAATTCCCAAAGAATAGTAGGATGTTCTTTAATATATTGGAACCTCCACATTTGTTTCCCAATGATTACCATGATGACAACCTAAAACATTTCCAAGAAGTGATCGCCAAACTCTGAAGTCAGACACGGCACCCGAAGAAGATGAATTCCATTTAGTCAAATCTCTTACAATTGAGCAAATCCTGTGTATTAATGTGCAGTTAGTGGTAAATACAGATTTCTGCAGTTTCTGCTGTTAAATAATCTGCTAATTGCAGAATTGGTTGGCTAGCTGAATCATCTGCTGTTTAACTAAATCTTCCACGATTTAATCGCCTATAAATGTTCTTAACCTTCACCGTTCTAGCTAGACCTTTAAAGATTTGAATTAATAAGAATTTTGATAGGTAAATTTTAATTAATGAACATTGAAAATTAAACATTGATATAACGCATTTTCTACGAATTACACGGTACAATGAGAAAGTACAAATTAGCCACGATAAGAATCAGCTTCTGGAATAAATTGCGGATTTAGATGAGCTTAATTACATTTTATACGTTTTAATAAGATAAAAAGCGTTCAGTTTCAGATTTCTTTCCTTGACGGACACTTCGTGTAAGTAAAATTGAACTTAATTGGAAAATTTTAGCGCACATGGGGATTCGCAGATCGTCTAGTGGACCAGACAGGCGAGCTAATCCTAATCAAGCTTTCAGAGTAATTACGAATTACGACTGAGCTGGATTAACGGCAAGCACAGGGAACTGCTTTCAGCGTCGTATCAAGAATAATCTTGAATTATTAAAGCCCTTTATCTGACTTTTCGTCTGCTATATTCCGACCTTTGTTCTAGGGGAAGTATGTTATGGGTTGTTTTATCGATATAGACAGCCGATGCGGGAATTGTGCTTTCAGTAACAAGGTGATACTCGACTTGCTATTTAGGAAATTGGTAGCAAGAGAAGTAGTAATTTTAGGAAAACAGGTTTTTATGCGACTGAATGAATAAACAATTGGGAAAGGAAAAGAGAAATTACAGTCGTGTTAAAAAATACTGTATAATTTTGAACATCGAGGAAAATTGGATTTAATTACCATAAGAGAAAAAAACACAAGGGGAATTTTGGCTACTAAAAAACGCAATTTAAAAAAGTATTCAACATACAACAATTATCCAATGCAAATGAAAGTAAATGATCTTAATGTTCAACGTTCGTGCCAGCAACTCTACTTAATAGACAAGGAGTATCGACTTAGTTATCTTACACCAGAAAACAAAAACCATGGCATTTTGCAGAAGAAAAGCAGTTAGGTCTAAAATTACTACTGACGACAAACCCATCGATCAAGTTAGTCGTTTTAATTACCCTGGATGTAACATTGGATGGGAACGGACTACATGTTAACAAAATACACTTTTCATAAACCCTTCGACGTACGGATAAACCGTGAAGAATGGGATCAAGGGGAACCACCAGACTTGCATAAAAGCGTAGAATGGTATATAGACGGTTCACGCACCAGCGACGGAACCGCAACTGGTGTATACGGCAGTAGACCAAGGTATAGTACCTCCATATCTCTGGCCAAACTGTCACAATATTCCAAGCTGAAACAGGGGCTATACAAACAAAAGCATCCTTATTATCTCTGACAGTCAGGCAGTTTTGAAACCACTGAATTCTAACCAGATTAAGTCAAAACTTGTCTGGAACTGCCTTCGTAGTCTCCTAATATTGGCAAACTCTAACAAGGTAAAACTTGTGTGGGTGCCAGGTCACAGAGGCATAGAAGGAAATGAAAACGCAGATAAACTAGCAAAACTAGGATTTGAAATACCGCTCACAGGGCCTGGATTTGTTGGTCTAACTAAGAGGACAATGAGAGCAGCAGTTAAAGAATGGATCGTAACCAAACATTCGGAACACTGGAGATTCTCACCTCGACAAAGACAAAGCAAAGCTATGATGGGTAACCACCCACACAACCTTACCAGTCCTAAAATTTAGTAGGACTCAAATTGGAGTAGTGACAGGAGTACTAATGGGACACTGGCACTTCAGACAACACCTCCACAACATAGGGCTATTTAACGAAGATCCTATATGCAGGCTATGTAGCGAAGAAGATGAAACAGCCTCGCACATAATATTCCAATGTGAAACCTTAGCTCGTAGAAGATATCAGATCTTTGAGGGCACTAATCCCAACGAGATACAACCGCAAGCCAGTTTGATCAACAAACTCCTAGAACTGATAAAGGGGACGGATCTACTTGACAGCGACTAGTGACAGAAGGGGATGCACAATAGGCCCAAGAGGCCGCAGCGGTAATAGTCATCAACCATTTTGCAAAATATTTTAGTTATTTGACTTTAAACTTAATAATAATATTTGAAATGAACGCAGTTTTTTAGTGGAAAGGTAATTTTGGGTTGTTTGATTACCTTCAAGGAATAATAACATTTTGCGATTATGGCAGGCAAATTATGGAATATTTTGCAAGAAGTAACGGAGAGAAATATTGGTTACTATCAGCTAACGAGAAAAATAGTTTAATAAACATGTCCCACAGATTGTATTATCAAAAATCTCGATCTTTTCTGTCTCACCATGTTTCAATTATTAGCTTGATAATTGGATTGGATTTGAAGGAAACACAACAAACGTGTTGCATAACAATACTTTTGGAAATTTAAATTTCGTAAGTAAAACATTAAGGAAATTGCTGTTTGTATAAAGGGAAAATTAAGGAATAGGGGTTAGATTTATAAATATCGCTAACCGTGATGCAGTAAAAATATTTTGTCAAGGACGATACCTTTTTTTTCAAGGACTGTGCTCCTCACAAAACTTTGAAAAGATTTTAAAGTAACTTAATGTTCAGAGGAGCGGAATTGTTCTATATGCAGGGTGCGGCAAGTAAAAGGACACAGCTTCCTGAAGGTAAATGGGACCGATTACACCAAACATAATTTAGTACAAAAGCGCTTCCTTAAGAAGTTATGGCTCCTCAGAGAAGAAAAATATTTTAATATTTGGTATATTTTAGGAACAAAATGGCGGAATAAGCTTAAAATTGGTACACATCCACTTCAGGGGAAGCCGAACATTCTCAATGTATGTAAGCATTACGGCATATTGTAGAGGGCGCTGTCGGCAGATATTTTTCTTTTGTCCTTTATCATATTTTTTTTTATTATTAACATTATTGTTCTTATGGTTAAAATTTATTGTATGGAAGTTGTTTTTATATAAAAAAGTGCACTACATTTTTTCTTCTTTAAAGCGCCATAACTTGTTAAGGCAACACTTTTATGTTTGGATTAATCGTTCCCATTTGACTTTAGGCAGCCTTGTACCTTTACTTTCCGGACGCCCTGTGATAATTAAATTAAAATATTTGTTTCAAGAAATTAATTTTTCTTCATAACTTTACCCTATGATCCTCCCCAGTGCCGCCCCATGGGTAAGAGGCGTCTTTGTTCAAAGTTCTCGTATATTATATTTATATGATTTTTTTTAAATTTATTTGTTATATAAATACTCGATGTACATAAAGATAGATTATCAATCAGTTATCAAAAAAATATCAACACAATCATACATTTTGGACTTTGATATGTAGGGTGAGTCTATTAAGACGAAATTGCTTAATATTTCAGTTATTTAAAGTGTTAGAAAAATTATAGTTGGACATATGTACTCTAATAGGCAGTGTCCCCTATGATCATCTCCGCTGCTGCGCCGTCTTCTCCACTTGCTTTTCCAATTTTGATTTTTTGTAATACATCTTGGACTTCTTCTCTCTTAATTTTTTGTTGCTGTTCTGTTTGTTCTTCTTTTATTATTTTATCATCTGACACTGTCATGTGATACTTATTTGTGTAGTGTTCTTAATCATCATCATCTAACATGGAGCTGACTCGAGGGTCAATCCTGGATTAGGCCAGGCCCACGCCATGCCAGTAGGTGGGTAGGGATTTAATGGTTAGGGTGGGATCGGGTGGGGTATTGCACAACGTTAGCATGTCTGCATTGTATACCGCAAGACACCGCTGCTGCAACACCGGGTAGTTAGTAAGCTACGCCTCAATTTTTTGTGTACGTAACCGAGACCATTATGCGAGTATGCCTTTGAGCCCAATAACTTTGGTATCAAAGTTTCACATTGTTTTTATTTCACATCTATCTATTGTTCTAAGGTTACAGACTGCACCTATCTTAGTTTCCTAATAACTGCTAAACTACTTAGTATTTACTCCCAAACTTATTTCAACTGTCCGTTATGGGATTATGCCTTTGAACCTAATAGCTTTGGTATCAAGTTTTACATTGTTCGTATTTCTTATCTATCTATTGTTTTAAGGTAACAGATTGCCCCTATCTTAGTGTCCTAATAACTAATTAACTACTTAATATTTACTACACTGATTACAACCATTGTACCACTTATTTGGAGGTTCGAATCTGGCTTGTACTTCCTTCTTTTCCCTAACCTTCCCCTCTGCAGTTGACACCTAGATATCCATCGTTTTCTTTCCCACTGATGCATGTTTCTTTTCTTCTCCTTTGTTTTCCCCTTCCTCACTCTCTTTCTTCTTCTTCTTCTTCTCCGTTAGCCTGTTCTTCTTCCGTCGATTCTTAATCAGATTCTTCCATTAGTGCGTAGATTCTTCTTGCCTCTCTTCGAATATCCTCTTTTCTTCGTGCCCAATGTCCATTCCTCCCATGTCTGGTTAGGTATGCCGGTGTCCCTCTCCAATGATGTATTCCACGTGTAGCATGGTCTTTCGCTCTTCTGTTTGCATGGCATACGCTGTGCTTTAACCTCGATTGTTAACTTATCTTTTGTTGACCCCTTTTCCAATTTTAACTACTCAAAATAATACTAAACGCGACTTTTGCGGTTTCTAATTTGGTTTACCCGGATCTACGCTTTAAATTAAATTAATGGAGATTAATTTAAATTAAATTAAAAGAGATTAGAGGAGGTAATAGTGTCAGATCGTTTTTTCCTTTACTTTTAGAAGTTACAAGTACCTAGACCTACATTTCCCTAATGTACTCTATTTTACATTTACACGTGAGGTATTCCAAATTTTGCTTTAACCTTGTTCGTTATATTTTCTTATGTTGACCCCTTTTCCGCTGTTTAGCCTCTCCAATTAATACTAAACGCGACTATTTGCGATCTCTAATTGGCCTACCCGAATCTACGCACTGAAATAAATTGCAGTAACTTAAATTACATTAAAATAAGTGAGATTAAATTTTACCATTCGTTTATTACTTTCAGAAGTTGCAATTTCCTGGACCTAAATTATCCCTATATACTCTACTTTGCAGTTGAATGTGAGAGATATTTTTAATTTTAGGCTTTAGCCTCCTTTGTTAGATTGTCCTAAGTTAACCCCCTATCAGCTTTCCAGCCAGTCAGTAAAATACTAAACGCGACTATTTTATTCCACTCAGGAGTGAGTCCCTTGATTAAAGCTATGCTTGACTGCCTGTTGCAGGCGAGCAATATTTTCTTGGAAGTTGGCCGCAATTGGGAGTATTATCCTCGATTTGAATTTTTATGGCCGTATAACAGGAGTTTCAGTTTTTGGTTGCGACGGCTAGAAAAGGTCGTTACCTGTTTCCTACCCTTGTCGTTTGTACCCAAAAAAGCGCCCGTAGATGCCTAAACACTTGTACAGTTTTGCATTCATTTTGCACGATATGCCCCCGTTTTAATTTCTATTTTTTATTTTATTTTATTGACTACAAATACTACCAAAGACTACAAAAAACTACAAAAGACTATTTAAGCCTTCAATCACTTAGCTTTTACTGCGTTTCCTGGTTTTCCTTCCGTCCTGTTGTTTTCTTTGTCGATCGCTTATCTTTCACCTTTGATCGATCGTCAGGTAGAGCCGGTAGCGTTCCTCCTGCCTTCCTGCCTAGCTCCGATCACACACGCACTGGAGTTGCACGCACTGGCACTTGATGGTTTGAACCCAATATATTTTTTAAAGTCTCGCTAAGCAGTTTTACCCGATAGCGCCCAAAATACGTCCGTTCCCGAGCTCGTCGCCAACGCCGTGATACTTATTTGTGTATTGTTCTTTCCACATAATTCTTAATAACATCTTTTATATCTAGAGTATCAATAATTTTACTTTCTATTGATGTTATTGGTCAATCTATAAGATGTTCTTTGGACATTGTTGATATCAATAGTGCAATTTCTGTAGTAAAGTTTTACTTCATAAGTAAGAGCATTATACAAAAATTGACTATTATTTAACGCCTTGAATTAGCGCCCCTCCTGACCAGGTGCATTTGTGCGGGGAACAACCTGCACACCCGCACGGGACGCCCCTGATCCTATCTGTTAATTCTTTCTACAGAGTTTAATTTTGCATTCGCATCAGGCTCTCAGATACAACAAACTTCGCTGTACCGAACTTGTTTACTTCCTTTACACACTTTAAAATTGTTAATGGTATGAGCTTCCACAAAAGTAATAGAAAATAATGACATATTAGAAATTATCTGAAGCACTTCTTGATTTACGGAAGCTTTCCACTTTGAAAGGCATAATTTTTAAAGCCTGTAAGAATTTTAATCGTAAAAAAGTAAGCAAGGCTTTAAAAAAGTTGCGACTTCCAAGTTCGATGTGTTAAGAAGTCTGAACAAGTTCCACCTCAAGAGAACTTTCCCATTTTTCTCTAATTCATTTTCTTCATTTTCATCTGCTGAAGTAGATAACCAAAATTCACTTAGTGGATGCGAATTAAAAGTTTGCCGTTCGGATTAAGGTCTGAGTGTCAGTAAACAGTTTCACTTAAAACGGATAATAGATGGATTTACGGGCCATAAATCAGAGGCTGACGTTATATGCCTACATTTTGGCAATGTTCATGCCCAAATAATGTCATCAGGACACTTCTGAGTTTGTACAAAATCGATTTCGTTTGTTCATGGCGAGTTGGAACGACCGGGTGTGTTTGATAACAGCTGGCGAGTTGCCGGAGGAAGGCATTAATGCGAGTGATTATATTAGTTAAATTGGTTGGTTACGTTTTGGGCACTTAGTTTTTAGTAGCAGGTAATTTCGAATTACATTTAATTGATGATTCTATATGTTGCTACCACAAACTGCTATTTCCCTGTGCAACCGTTAAACCCACAGTTTAATAATAACTTTTGTTTAAAAGATACGTAAGCCGATTATTAAAATAATAATGCAGGTACATATTTACATGAATGAAAACCAATAATGTGTAATAAAGTTATGATGTAACTAGAAATTTAATTACGGATAACAACAGCTTTAATCAGTTACCCTATAATGAAATCTCCAGCGCAGTTGTGAATTACAAACAAACATACCGAAACTGGTGGAGTTAAAAAGGCCACAAAAACATTACTCTGTAAATTTATTTATTTTCCGTAATAGTGTCTGCTGTACATTGTACAATAATGTCATAAATTCGCCATATTCGTTATACATAATTTATACTGAAGCATACCCCTATACAAAATTGGAATTAGCTTGTATCCTCCTTGTATGTTCCTGAAAGTAAACTTGTGAAATTTTTATTACGACATACTCGTAAATAATATCCCCTTTTAACACAAGGGGAAAACACCATTACTTTAACTTTCTTTGTTTACGTATACGCATTTTTTAGTGTTATGTAAATTTGCGAAATTACATAGCAGTGGACTGTAAGTCAGCTGGGAAGTTGACGTTATGCCATATTTTCCTATCCATTATTTAAACCGCAACAAATGTTTATTTAAAGTTCATTCTAGAGATGGAGATTCATTTCAATCAATCATATCTTTTAGGCTTTGGCTTTAAATCATAATCCAAAAACACCACAAACACTTTTCATTGACTCTAGCATTAGAAAGTAGAATAACGGCAAAAATTCGATTAATCATCGAAATGAAATTAATAGGATAAGGTGGAGATAGCCAGAAGAGATTGTCAAAATGGTAAAAATTAGACTAAATAATATAATAACAAAAACATTGGATTCAAATATTAGAATTTGTTTCTTACTATTCATGGGATTACTTGTCCTTACGGCAGTTATATGGGGTGGTGAATTTTTCGATGCTTACCATTGGCATCTAGGAGACCGTAAGAGATAGGAGGTTGGTTAAATTAGAGAAAAGTTGCGCGTTTTCATGGTAATTGAGAATCTGAAACGAAATTCTGGATATTTTGATTCACCCTTGATTTATCACAAAAAAAACTAAAAATTGTGATTTTAGAAATAAATTATTATCGTCCCTGTCATTGTCGCTATTTCAATCAAACTTGGTAACTTTATTATATTGGTCACTGTCAGTTGAATGCTATTGACGGAAATTTTATTATAGTATATCATACGCATAGACCAATGAGAAGGCGGAATGTCTATAGAAGGAAGGAAGGTTATTAACTTAAGGTATGCAGACGATACGAACAAGAGAGATTATGGACAGACTTAAAAACGTTAGCCATGATCATGGACTGAAATAAAATGAAGTTTATGATAGTAAACCGTATGAATAACAATCAAGCTCATATACGAAATGCTGCCGGTTATGAAACAGTGGACCTTTTTAAGTACTTAGGTTCGGTAATCACAAACACTAGTGGATCTGAACTAAACATAAGAAAACGCCTAACAAACGCAAGAACGGCAACAACTAAATTAGTAAAAATCTGAAAAGATTCAACCATAATAAATTAAAAATGTTAATTTTAGAAAAGGCCTATCTACAGCCATAATTACTTTCAAAATGTAGTGTTTCGTGGAAAAGGCTTATCGTCCAGTTGGTGCGATACTATTAGTAATTCTCAGAAAAATTATAAAAAAATTTATACCTCTTTTACTCCCCATTTCACCCAAAAGTAATCAACAAATTTGACTTCTTATTATTCTTTATTTTGATATCGACTGATTTAAACAAAACAATATGAAATTGAATAACATAGCATAAAACTACGAATAACTAGAAAGCTATTTACAAAAATATTAAAGTTTGTATTGACTCCTTCCGATGATTACACTACAATTCATTGTATATTAGTGAATTTGCGACATGGTACTAGAACCTACAACCCCTCTAGCTCGCAGGTACTCACCGGACGTGTAGTGACTGCCACTGCGCTAGCTGGCACACTGAATGGGGGGTACATACCTGGAACCTCGCCACCCCGGCTCCAACGCCCTTCCCTTATCCTACCCTTACCAAAATCGGTGCTTAATTTTTAAACTGTCCTCCAATATAATCAAGGCAATGATAACTTGCAGAAATTGTTTATTAGTTATGTCTTTCTTATTTCTTAAGTACATACATTCACCTAGTTTAATAGGATTTCATGTACCATAATCAAAATTTAAAAATATAGAAATTTGAAAATGGTAGACGTATGTAGAGAATCGTGTTTTCTAAAATGCGTTGGTATTATGGCGGATTGATTCTTTTTTGGGCTACCCGGTATACAGAGTGGTTAATTTTTCGATGCTCACCATTAGCAAGAAAATAAAAATTGTGATTTTAGAAATAAATTATTATCGTCCCTGTCATTGTGGCTATTTCAATCAAACTTTGTAACTTTATGTTATTGGACACTGCCAGTTGAATGCCATTGACAGAAATTTTCTACGCCGTTTAGATTTCAAGCTGCGATATCAACTTTTTCATTTCTTGTGGTCGCAATATTGCAATATCGCACCATTAGATAGACAAAAAATAGCTTTTCATATTGGTAACCAACATAACATTTGTCTTATAAAAAACCTTGACATTTGAAAATTTGTGTACATAATTCATAAAATCGCTGTGGCTTGGAAAAACAATTGAAACAATATTACTACAAACGTTTTATTGGTCTAATGATAACGACATAACAAATTCAAAAACAACAATGATTATTGAAATTTTCAAAGTGCACGCCGTTTATAAAATTATTGAAACGTACAGGTAACAAATGATTTGTTTTCATAACAAAATAGACAGATTGCGTATAAGTGGTATACGTAGAGTTTTTTATTGTGTTTTGTACTTGTCAAGATGTTCACCGATGAAGAAAAGCAGGATATGTACGATATCGCATTCACAGCAATAGAGATTCTGCTTCAGCGTCTGAAAATTATGCAAATTTGTATCCAGAGAGACAAGTATCCCACCGAACAATGTTTGCATGGATTTCAAGAAATTTGGCTATTTGTGGCAGGTTTAGAAGACCGCGAGGACTGTATAGAAAAGGAATTATTGCTAATGAAGTAAATGTTCTGGCTCAATCAGCGATTGTATGGAGAAGGAATTATTGCTAATGAAGTAAATGTTCTGGCTCAATTAGCGATTGATCCAGAAAACTGCAGCCGAAGAATTTCTCAAGAGTGTTCATTTGTGAGGAAAATCATCAAGAAATATAAGTACCCCGATTATAAATTCACACCTGTACAAACTCTTCATCCTGGTGATGGTAATAAAAGATTCAACTTTTGTTACTGGTTTCGTGAAAAACTGCAGCAAGATCTGCATTTTTCCAGAAAAATACTGTGGGCTGATTTTTAACAGGGCAAATCTTCATCAAGTTCGATATTCTTTCAACGTATAGGCTGGCCTTTTAGATACTGCGGTTCTGGGTCAATTTTTTATCGATGGACTTTTAAATGAACTTGGAAATTTGCACTTTTCGTAAACAAATTTAGAAGCATACGTGGTACCAGCAAGACGAAGCTGCGCATTGTTCAGGATTATTTAGCTGCACGTTTTCCAAATTCATGGCTTGACACGCTTGGCCCTGTTCGTTGGTCTCAACGATCGCCATGCTTAAAGCCAATTGGATTACTTTTTGTGAAGCAATGTAGAAGATGATGTGCATGCATCCCCGACGAAAAATTTCGGACATTTTTGTCTCAAAATCGAAAATACCCTGGACTCCATTCTGAGATAGACTATCCAAAAAGAGGGAACCAAATGAATTTGAGGACTACCTCTGCATGATTAATAACCACGCGCACTTTAAATAATTTAAAGAATCGTAGTGTTTTTGAATTTGTCATCTTGTTATCGTTAGACCAGTAACATGTTTACAGTATTTACAGAGTTTGAATGACAATTAGCAACACAATCTGTCTCTTTAATTATTGTTGCAATTGTTTTTTAAAGTCTACACAATTTTATAAATTATATACACAAATTTTCAAATTTCAACGAGTTTGTGGAAGAAAAAGGTTATATTGGTTACCAATTTGAAAATCTAATTTGTTGTCTATCTGATAGTGTGATAATACAGTATGCCGGCCGTAAGAAATAAAAAAGTTGACTATCGCAGCTTGAAATCTAGAACGCCTAGACAATTTCTGTGAATGTCATTCAACTAACAGTGATCAAAAATAAAGTTACTAAATTTAATTCAAATAGAAATAATTTTATTTCTAAAAACACAATTTTCAATTTTTGTCATTAGTGAGAATCGAATAATTCACCATTCTGTATACCGAGTAGCCCAAAAAAAGAATCAATCCCCCATAATACCAATGCATTTTAAAAAACACGATTCTCTACAGACGTCTACCATTTTCAAATTTTAGATTTTAATTGTTCTTCAAGTTGACTCTTATTTCTTCTCACATTTATGAATTTTCCTTTTTACCTACGACAGGGGTCGACAACCTTTTCAAGGGATCGGGCCACAAGAGTAACCAATAAGTGGCGGTGGGCAAGTAGGAGCGAACATCATACGACACCTTAAAGAGTAAGTTTCGCTATGAAACTAATGTTGCTATCTTAACTCTTAAGTCGGAAGTTGGTATATTTTTCGATCCACAAAATCTTGAATCCGCTCCTACGGAAGGGCGTTGGATCCGGTATGGCGAGTCTCCCATTCAGTGTGCTGACGCAGTGGCAGTCACTACACTTCCGGTGAGTACCTGCGAGCTAGAGGGGTTGTTGTAGGTTTTAGTGCCATGTACCAATTCACTATTATACTATCAATTTTAGTGAAACCAACAGAAGGAGCCAATACAAACTTTAAATTTTTTGCTTATTTTTGTAAATAGCTTTCTAGTTTGTCGAAGTTTTATGCTATGTTACTCAATTTCATATTTTTTTTTGTTTAAATCAGTCGATATTAAAATAAAGAATGATAAGACGTAAAATTATAATATAATAAAAAACATTATAGAGAATTGGTGACAGTATGCATTCCTATCGGACTCCCGTTTTAATCGAAGATTATTTTAATACCTCTGTTTCGGTTTATTGAAATTGGCTTGGCTCAGTGGTATGAAAGTCAGTCTCTGGATGGAATATTCGAATCAGAAAATGTTTTAATTCCCTAGGAAGCTGGTACTGGGTCCCGGTTTCCATTTACTATTGGGGTTAAATTAATGGCAGTTTTACGGTCGCACTAGGGGAGTAACAAAGACCTGCACACCCTTACCATACGCGAGCAGGCAGGCAAGCACGGTTACGCACCAGCACATACAGACCTGAAATAGAGTGTAGCTGGTCATGTAAATCATAAGAGTGGCAACAAATAGAGGAAACGTATATTGGTATGGTGGTCATGGTATTGAAGAAGAGATGTAGGGGGATACACAGACTTTGTTAGTACATTTGTGATTTTCATTAACACCATTACGGACAGTCCCCAAGAGTAGAACTATCTACACCATTGGCGACTCATACGTCAGTGTTTCAGGCGGAAATAGTAGCTATCTCCGAATACGCTGATGAATGTACTCGTAGGGCATACCAAAATTTGCCCATCACGATATACTCAGACAGCCAAACGGCTCTTAAATCGCTCAGCAATTCTAAGAAAACCTCGCGGTTGGTATTAGAATGTTTCTCATGACCGTACTGAGGACAATAGCTTATGGGAAATCGAACCTACCTTAATGTCTTCCCCTTGACCCGAATCTGTCTAAAAAAATGCATACAAAAAGGAAAAATAATAAGTCAAATTATTAAACAATGGATATATCATATATTAAATAAAAATGTTAATACAGTTACATGTCAAAATGTTCAAAACGTGACCAAAGTCAGTCTAGCTATAAATTATGTATAACGAATGTCAACCAAGTTTACAAAACAAGTACAATTAGTTATTAAATCACTATATTAGCAACAGAAGGTTGCTTTATTTAATGAAAATACGGCTATTTTCCACAGACCGTAGCACCTTGTCAACAAATAAACACTGCTAACAATTTCCACTAATTACTGTATATATGGGTAATTTTTATTTTAATTCTGCAATAAACTTGAAGAAAGCACAAGAAGGTTGTTTTCTTTTACTTGATAACCCAATGGGTGGAACGAGAGAAAGGCGCGATGGCGTCGGCTAAGATGGCGTCACTGGCAGCCACAACAAAGAACAATGAACTAAATAGTCAATACATTACATCATATTACTCCATGAAAATCTGTCTTAGGAAAACGGTAAACCAATTGCTTGAAATCACCTAGAAACTATGAACAGAGGCACAACGATTTTGTAAAAACGGCGAATCGTCACGGAAACATTGACGGATTATTGGAGTTATCTTTTATCCGTTTAAAACGAAACGAGATATTACACAGTATTCTCAAATAAATTATTGACTCCTGTATGCGGTAGAACTTTAAATTACAGGAACAAGTAGTCACTCCAACCCTTCTTTCACTGATCACCAAAAACGTCTGCATGCCTTGGTTCGATTTATTTTGTTTCAAGCATAAGAAACAAGCCGCTATAGTATGTCAAAACCAAGGGAAGTGTAAACACTTCTGCTCCAGAGAAGATTCACTAGACAGAATATTTTTCTAGTTTGCCATTGCCTTGCAAGGGACAACGGCCGTTGAAAATCTGATGTTCCGGTACTGGGAATTGAACTCCAGACTTTCAGCGTAGAAGTCTAACGCGCTAGCTTCTAGCCCACGATAATTCCTAGAAATGTCATAAAAATGCAGACGTATAACAATACAAAAGTTACTACTGGTATGTATCAGTAGTAACTTTTGGGATAACAAAAGGTGGCGTAAAATGCTTTATTTATTAATTAAAATTATAAATGAATTTAACGAAAGTTCAAAACTAAATTCAATGGCCGGAAAATCAAACGAATACTATAATGCATCCACCGAATTTGTATCACCGCTAGTTGTTAAGCCACAAAGATAACTGGATTTATAAAGTCGGAAACTCTTGAACATTTCTGCTTCATATACAAGATAATTTACTTTTCCTGTCATTGTTTTGTCTCTTTTCACTTGCAAGTTTATACAGAGTATTATCATATTGCATGTTTTTGCTCTTTGCAGGATTCACGAACAACAAGAAAAGACAATTATCTTGAGCTACCTTTCAGATAGTAACTGAAACTGAGCCGAAAATAAACATCAATCTGTACAAAATCAAGAAGCCTGATGCCATTGAAGTTAACTAGCCCTAATAAAAATATTAGCAGTATACTATACGTTAAATAATTTACACCAGCTTTTCAAATTATGTATAAGGAATATTATTTTAAATATGATTGTGGAACTAAATTTCGTTGTAGGAGTATATCATTGTATAAATTTAGTCTTTCAAAGAGAATAAAATTATATTTACTCTACCTTTTCTTTATTTGGTTAGCATTTAAATGGCATTTTGTAGGTGGTGAGCCGCCTACCTTTATCATTGGTAACCAAGCTTTATTCCACCCTTCGGAGCTCTTTGGAAGACAAAGCGTTATTTAATAGTAAGGAAAACTTCCAACAACCTACGTATCTCCCTTAAAAGAAGAAATTTTAAGGAGAAATTAGAAAACTATGGCCTCGTTACATGAATGGCTCATTTTGTAATGTAAAAAAATATTAGGAATGCATGTAGGAACGAACTAGGGAAAACATATTTTAAACCTGTATGACTTTTCCAATTTCATGCAGGTGTCACTGAGAATTGGATAGTATGAGAAACGGAAGGGATTCCATAAAGTTTCTATTTACAAATGATACATTTTTAGAGGCATTTTATGCGTTCATGCAAGGAGAAGTATTTTATTAGGAAAGGGAGATACAAAAGCTTCGGATCTCACGCCTCGACTTTATTACCTCATAATAGTGCTGAATTCGCCAAGGAAACCACTCTTTCCAGAAGTCAAGTGATTTTAAATTTGAAACCGCCGTGCGACTGTCACAGACATTTGCTACAAATTTATTTTTCACACGCAGTGGCAAGGTTTTCCTCACTTTTTCTAACAATGGCTTTAAATACACGTTTATATCCCATCCCGGAGCAGATCCTATTAGAGCTTTGGCCTACATATAATTTACAGGAAAAATATTCTCGCTGCTCTCACAACATCCCATTAACAGGATGTGTTCGTATACACGAAAAACCGTGCGGATTATTAAACGTAAAAGCGAATAAAAATAAACATAGAAAGAAAAAGCGTAATTAAAGCTGCATTACAGTGAAAGCTCGGGGAACAAAGGGCTTGTGGTCGTTTTGCTGCGTTGCGTTAATAACAAAACCGAAGAATTTTCATAAATACTTTGCTTACAATTCATTACGTGCAAATGAAATGCCCAAGGAAATTCATAAAATGGCGTCCCAGAATCCCGCGGTATCAGATTGCAAGTTGCTAACGGAACGAACCCGATTGCAATCGGGTTTTAAATTAAACTTCCGAACACATGTATAGGATAGGATGTAAAAGGATATTTTCATATTTTCCAGAGCCATCACATCGAATGTCTGCGACTCGCGTCACTGACCACATGTGTATTAAAGTTTGTATTGACATTCTGGCTCTTTAGCCCTCGGGTTGGATATCCAAAGATATACAAGTATTGAATGTGTCAGCTTTCCTTTCTCTCCAGTTTTTCAGGAAATATTCTGAAATTTATAACAGCACGAAAGTTTCTTGGTTTATGAAGTTATTACAAGTAACTTATGGTGGTATGCTCTTATGTTTTATTTTTATAGTTTCTTGTTTTACTGCTTAACATGGTGATAAACTCTTGTAAGAAATGGTAGGAAATGTCCACGTTCCTGCACAAAACACTCAGTAAAAGGCGGTGGCTACAATAAACATTTCAATGTATATTCTCTGCAGCTGTTTTAAAAATTAAGTTCCTGGCTATAGTCCAGTGA
Organism: Limonius californicus; assembly: GCA_014611495.1. NCBI lineage: Eukaryota > Metazoa > Arthropoda > Insecta > Coleoptera > Elateridae > Limonius > Limonius californicus. The sequence continues at coordinate 10,320 of JABXWE010001385.1, read as the reverse complement.
ACTAACAAAGAAGAGTTCCGATGTAGAAAACTGTGCACTTATGGGAATTCACTTCCGGAAGACTTGAATAAAACAAAGAGTTCATGTATTTGTGGATTTTGGTAGGTAGTATTGGGCAATGAATCCTATAGTAAAAGTTTGGATTATTACGAGGATCATTTGGAAAGTTTTCCGGATCAAGTACAGACGACATTAGTAGTTTTGAAATAATTAGTGCATGTAGCTGTTTAATTTATCATATGAACAGCTGTATAATATCATGTCATTATGTAAAGTACAGTTTTTATAATTCAATATTCGTGCGATTGAACTTTCTGTTAGGACAGTTCGCCGGCCATACCGATATGAAAAATACTTTAGGGAACTCTACTTTTCGACTTTGTCTAAGAGAATTACTGAATTTAATCTTTAAACTCGTGAAAATGTAGAAACGGTTAAAAAGTGAAACAATGGCAGAAATACTTGAAATATTCCTGATATGGTTCTTAAGGATTGCATATTGCAGGTTTCTGAAATTTCTAAGGCTGCAGCCATCAGATAAACATGTATTTCCCATTTTAATTAAAGAATAAGGTATCAAAATGAATGTCTCGTTTGTTAACAGTTGATCAACAACCAGAATACAACTGTGTTTGTACATTGATTTTTAACCATAGATGTAATGTAGGTCGCCCTCGATACACTTGAAACATAATATCAATCAAAACAATGGAAACATCCAATTTTTTCGCCACCAAAAAAAGTGATGTTTGTAAAGACTACTGGAAATGTAATGGCATTCATTTTCTGAGATGCTATATAGATACGGCTGATAGATTCTCTTCTGAGCTATGAGCTATAGTTACAACTATGATGTTTTATAAATAAGTTATCAAAGTTTGACCTCCATAAGTTGAACGGTGATCAAACTGTGAATTTTTGAAAACAGCATGTCTGAGAAGAAGATAGAATTTGAAAAAATCGAGTTTTTGTCAGTTATTAAGTATTTATTTTTGAAAGGGTCATCGGGCAAAGAAATTTTTGCTGATACGGTGTGATCAGTGTCCTTCATACGCCACTATTAAAAACTCGGTTGTGGAATATAAAAGAGGAAGATCAGATGTGAAAGATGAGCACCGCCCTGGAAGACCAATTTCTGTGACCACTCCGGAAAACATTGATTCTGTCCATGATATGATTTTAGAAAATCGACTTATTGGGATTAAGAATATTGCAGAAGCATTGCACATTTCCTATGAACGTGTGTGTCACATCATTCATCACGACTTGGGTATGAGAAAGCTTTCGGCCAAATGGATTCCAAGATGCTTGAACGTTGATCAGAAGCGCGTTCGATTGACAACGTCAAAGGAAATCTGCCGCCGCTTAGCAGAAGATTCCTCAAACTTTTTGGATCGGCTTGTTACTATGGACGAAACGTGATCCATCACGATGATCCAGAGACTAAAGAGCAATCCAAACAGTGGAAGCATGTTGGTTCTCCACGATTCAAAAAATTCCGTGTTCAAAAATCGGCTGGTAAGTTTCTTGCTTCAGTTTTCTGGAACAAAGATGGGATAATTCTGATAGATTATTTGAAACGGGGTAGAATTATCACGGGACCATATTATACTGAGTTGCTAACTAAATTACGTAAGATAATTGTGGAAAAACGTCGCGGAAAAATTGCCAGAGGCGTGGTCTTTTTGCAAGACAACGTACCTGCTTACAAATCATTGATTGCACTGCAAAAATCGATGAAATTAGTTTTGAACTGGTTGGCCACGGGCCCTATTTTTCGGATTTGTCACCGTCAGACTGCTATTTGTTCTCAAAACCCAAAAAACATTTGAAAGGTAAAAGATTTTCGACAAATGGCGAAGCAATATGTGCCGTTGAGGAGTGGTTTGCAGACGAAGACAAAGATTTTTTTTTAATAGCTTAGAATTACTTTATGAACGTTCTGCTAAATGTATAAGTCTTAAAGGAGATTATGTTGAATAAATAACATTTTGTTTTGAAATATTGTGGCGTTTTATATGGTAGGCTAACTACTTATCAATACCCCCTCGTAATATCTACTGTTAAAATACACCGAGATTGGCATTGAGCAGGCCATATTAAAACCATGGGAATGGATTGAGTACTACGACGCGTTTATTAGGGTTAAATGGAGAGTAGGAGAGACAGGGACAGAAGAAGAAGAAGAACAAGAACAAGAAGAGGAAGAGAAAGAGGAAGACGAAAACGAAGACGAATGCGAAGTAGAAGAAGAAGAAGTGAACATGTTATAAAGGCATTAGAAGACAGCTAGAATAATAAATCCGACGACCGGAAAATATTAGAAAATAGCTTCTTTAAAAAGGAGGCCTAGAGCAATAGAAATGATAAACAAGATGTTCAAAAAAAGTTTAATTGAGGAAGGTGCGGTATAAATATTGTACCTGCTATGGCAAGAACATTTGGAAGAGTATTAGAAATAAAATAAAAGAGAACATAAAGGAATTCAGTGGAGAACAAATTGATTTTAGAGAAAATCGTTCCTGTATTGGCAACGTGCACTACTATAAATAAATAAAAAAAAAACAGAAGAAAAAATTTAGAAGATCTCATGACTTTTGTGGATTTAGAAAACTGTACGACAGTCGGATATGGCAAGCAATGAGGATGATGGAACTTCCGGAAAAATTTTAAAATGTAGTCAAACTCTTATATGAAAGATATGGGAAGAAGATAGGAGAGTGAGAGGGCGGAGTATAAGTAGAAAGAGAGCGAGAGCGAGAAGAGAGCTGCGAGAGCGAAAGAGAATGACAAAAGCAATTCCTGAGTATTTTGTAAGATTAAAAAATCGGATTTGCATGATGGTATAATGACTTTGGAGCAGTATTATTGAAAAAATAACAATAACATCTAAACGGTATCAACCGTTTTTCTATGATATTCTGAGACTGCTATGAATAATACTATTTTGGAGAGATTATTTCTATCATTTTCTAAGATGCCTTGTACTACACTAACCGGATTTTGTAAAATTCTGAGAAACACATGAAACTTCGTTGTCGTGACAAAAGAAATTAAACTTTCAAAACCTTTTACTGGTCTAGGGCAACAAAACACGTCATTTTCCGGAAGTTTATTATTGTGTTGTAAAAATATACTGTCGGGACATAATTCAGACATAACAAATATAAACTTAAATAACGACAAAGTTAAATTATATCTGAAATTTAGATTGTAAGACACTATTATTTTATTCTTATCTAGATAATTAACAAAATTAGGTTAGTTATTATATATTTTCATTTGGAAAATTCTTCTGGTAATATATTGTGCATTAATATTAGTATGTATAAGAAAGGACACTGTTTTTGAACACAACTCTTGCAAGCACAAGGAAACCATGTCATTTAGATACGATAATTAATATTCTCTGACTTGTTCCAGCCTAATATTTCTTGTTTATTTTTTTTTCGATTTATATCTAAAGATAATTTAGAAAATAATACATAAAGGTCCGTGTTTATTTGAAATTTCGTTTATGTGTTTTGATAAGTGTATTGGATCAATTTTAGTATCGTGGTTTATACAACACACTATACTTTTATGCATTATGTAGATGGATCTCCATAAATTTTTATTATGGGACCATAAAAGATAAATTAGAATAGACTGATCGTACTATATATTCAAGAACTTCGATTAATATTGAACACAACAGCATATCAGTAAATGGACGTCTAATAATTTGGGGAGGAGATACAGAAGCATGTATGTATGTCCTCCGGTTAAGTAACCACTTCAACTTGTATGTGCAATCTGCATAAAATCTATTTTTATTAGATTTAGACTGCGTTTACAGCGTTGCAATCGGACAAACTCTGTTTCTTCCCCTTAATCGAAATGGATTGGATGGCGTTTAAATTTTTTTGTTACGGCAGTTCGCAGTATCATAATACCATCAGAAGTAACCAAAAAATCCCTTGTCCAAAGCTATTTTATCAATTCGGGTAGGTAATAATACCTTTTTCGAGTCTGAGACTTATTTTTTGCTTGCGTAACTTTTCGCACATTGGAAAATATTGTCTTAGTATTACGTTTGAAAGATGTTACATATAATCAAGCATAAAAAAACATAAAATGAACATAGGTAAAGCACATAGAAAATGGAAAGAGAAACGGAAATAAACAAAGATTGTCACAGGCACAAATCGATTATAATGAGATTAGTATACGTAGTAAGAGTGATAGTGTCTGTACGATAATGATAATATTCCTTATTTTTTCCTTCGCAGTCTATAATATGGCAATTTAGTCAGTTATTTTCGGCAGTTAGCACCAAATGTATGGAATCGTCTGCGTATGATAGGCAAAAATATTTATCAAACTTTACCTTTAGATAGAAGGAAGATAATGGCTTGTTTCAACGAAGGGTTTGACAAGGATGCGTTCTGTCCCCTGTACTGTTCAATTTATATTCTGAAGCCACATTTAAAGAATCACTATGCGAAATACAAGGAATACTGCTAAATGGAGAGTGGATTAATAACGTAAGGTATGCCGACGACACTATTGTGTTTGCTGACTCTATAGAAGGATTGCAACAATAAATGGATAAAATATCAGCAGTAGATGAGTCATACGGTCTACAAATTAACATAAAAAAGACAAAATTCATGATTATTAACAACCAACAACAATCAAGATGAAGACTACTTCTGAACAACGAGGTGATCGAACAAGTAGAGAAATTCACATACCTTGGAAGTTCTGTAAACTCACAATGGGACCATTCAATGGAAATCAAAAGCCGAATAGGGAAAACAAGGACAGCCTTCGCTAAGATTAGTCCAGTCTTAAAAAACCACCATTTAAACCTAGATACTAAATTGAGACTGGTGAGATGTTATGTATTTCCGGTATGATTATATGGTGTAGAAGCATGGACATTGATGGAGATCAACACACGGAAATTGGAAGCTTTCGAAATGTGGGTCTACAGACGTATACTGAGAATTCTCTGGACTTAACATGTAACGAACAACGAAGTATTTAGAAGACTAAAGGAAGAAGTTGAAATTGTTACAATCGTAAAGAAAAGGGAACTTGAGTATTTTGGGCATATAATGAGGGACCCAAAGAACTATTGAACTATTACATCTGATAATCCAAAGGTAAATCGAAGAAAAACGTGGGCCTGGTAGACGCAGAATTTCCTGGCTGAGGAACTTAAAAAATTGCTTCAACACTACAACTATAGAACTATTTAGAACAGCAGCGAACAAAGTACAAATAGCCATATGGATCGCTAACACCCGATAACGGATAGGCACAAGAAGAAGGAGAATGGCTTGTTTACTAATAGGGAATTTATTTGTTTTGACAATGCGTTTATTTAACCAATTATTTGAGAAAGCTGAAAAGATAAAAAGTGTGCAAGGACAACAATACAAGGAAAAAGAGAACTCGAAAATAGAGATCAGTTTCAATTATGATCACGAAAATTTAATGGTAAAAATGGGCAGAAGTAAAACTAAATAAAATAAACAAACTCTCAGGACTATTAAAACGAAGAAGACGTCTGATAACAATAAGGTAACAAAAATACAATATGAAAATGACAAGAGATTGCCGAAATTATAGAGACCACTTATTGCTTAAATTAATAGCAAAGGAAAATCACCGTACGTTGATTCCCCACAAAGGGCGGGCCGCTATAGGGGTCAGTCGGGTTCCGCACCCTAAGCCCTTATTCAGCTAGTAAGAGGAATGGGAAAGCCCACGAAAATTAGATAATGGAATTTTGTGGACGATACTGTCCCAGAATTTACATGTATGGCCCAGGAAAACCACGAAAAACCTGAGTAAGGACAGATGACCCGGCGGTTCGAACCCAAGACCTCCCGAACGAAAGGTAAACGCTCTACCGCTGAGCCACCTTCCTCGGTAAAAAGAAAATAGAGGCTTAAAGGTTTTTTAAAAAGCCTTTACAGCAATAAAAATTATCAAAGCAATAGATAACCCTGTTTTAAAACATAATGTGCAAAAATATAATCACAAATTCAAAGGGATTTTATGCAAATCTATTTGAATGTAAAGTATTCTTCTGTCATTTAATTTAGGTCTTAGACTTATTTTTTGGTTTCTTTTCTTGTCTATTTTGTTGCTACGTCGACTGCCACTGTTTCGGAGGTCTGCTAGGGGTTCTTTGTTGCTGCTTTCACCAACTTATGGTCATCCATTCTTGTTATGTGGTTCTACGGCTTGTTCTATCCCATCTAACGTCTTTAGTTTCACGTATTTCTCTTATTTTTGAATTTCTTAATATATCTTCAATTCCGTTGTTCGCATAAGTTGTTTCGTTCTAGATGTGTCGATGAGCGTTTCATAACTGGTTTTACGCTATTTATGCTTGTCTGGAAAGAACATGTTTTTTTGTTATTCATACTGATTTCCAGACTATACCTCTGTCGTTTCCAGAGATAGATGATGCTTTCTTCACTTGTTCTGAATCTAAAGACATGGTTGTTCCACCGAACGGTTGTCAATTACTAGTTTACATCTAGAGGATTCTTTTGCAACTGTAAGTTATTTAGTGGTGCTTGTAGATATCAGCATGCAACTTCTATTATGAATCTGTATAGCAAGTGCTCTAGACGGTGATGGGCGTATCTCGAATGTAATTTTTCGAAATATTGGATTATGCATATATCTCCAGATATCTCGAGATGCGAGTAATTCATTCGAATGATAAAAACTTCTCGAATAGAAAGCAGACACCCTAATTGTGAGATCAACGAAATATTTAACACTCAACAAGAATATTCTTTCGCAGAATACATACTCGTAGTAACATGTTCAAAATTGTTTTATGGACTACCTCTTATAGAATGTAGACGATTGGCTTATGAGATGGCAATACATAATAATATTACCATTCCAGAAAACTGGATAACTAAGGAGACGGCTGGTGAACAATGAATGCGCCCTTCCATGGAAAGACAACTTTAAGTTATTTTTTAGAACACCCAAAGGGTGTATCTTAACTCGTACAACATCTTTTAACAAGCATAATGTCAATTTGTTTCTTAATAAGCTACAGGATAGTTACCTTCGTTGTCTTCAGGTTGCAAGTGACACACAGTTGTTTAATTTTAATGAAACTGCGACGATGACCAACCAGAATATTCATTCGAAAGTTGTTCCGAGAGAGGAGCGGAACAAGTGAGCAAAGTGACCAGTCGGCCCCTTGTCGAGGTAGAAAAGGGCGAAAGAAAGACAAGTTAACACTTTATCGACCATTTTAAAAAACAAGGATGCACTTTTAGACAAAATCAAAGACTATGGTGTTGGCAATAAACGCAAGAGACTTACAGCCTGTGTCTATTGTGTGATATTGACGAAGCTATAATCAAATGAACAACCATGGCACGTAATAAGAATCTACCCATGTCAGGAACCATAATTAGAGAAAAAGCTAAAGAATTCGCAGATGCTTTGGGACATGAAGATTTTTCAGTTAGTGTAGGATAGTTAGATAAAGTTAAAAAACGGCATAATATTGTCCAAACGGCGATATGTGGTGAAAGTGCTGCAGCGGATTTGCAAACTCGTGACCATTGGCTTCAAAATGTTTTGCCCAATTTAATAGGTCAGTACGATAAAAATGACATTTTAAATGCCCATGAGATGGGGTTCTTTTTCAAATCTTTACCAAACAAAACACTTGCGTTCAAAAATGAAAAATGTTATGGTGGAAAAAGTAGCAAAGAGAGAATAACTGTTATGGTTGGAAGCAATACGACGAATACGTCCGAAAAGCTAGAATTTGCTCGTTATTGGTAAATCAGAAAATCCACGCCGTTTCAAGGGATTACGAAAATAACAAAAAGGCACGGATGACAAGTGGTATTTATAAGAAGTAGCTTTTAAAGCTAGATAACAAGTTTCGTTCTCAGAAAAGGAACATTTTATTGTTTGTTGATAACTATCCTGCACACCCAACGGATGTAGGGGATATACTGAAAAATATCAAACTTGCATACTTTCCTCCCAATATGACCTCGTTATTACAGCCAATGGACCAGGGAATTATGAAAAATCTAAAACAACATTATAGCAAACGGATTGTTAAGAAAGTATTGGGCAATATGGAGGAGGATGCCTCTACAATTGTGACGTTACTTGACGCAATTAGGGACCTCAGTAAAACCTGGGATGTGAATGTAAAAGAACAAACAATTGGGAATAGCTTCTGGAAAGCAGGGTTCGTTAAAGATGAATTGCTGCAAGATATTGATTATTGGGATGAAGAAGATTTTCTTCTACTGTCCGAATTAAATATTCTATGGCCTTCATATAGAACCGCAGCAAGAATGGATGATTTACATTTGAAGATTACGTTAGTGTTGATGATGGTACCTATATGTACAATGAATTATCCTACTGATGAAGATATTTTAGCAAGCATCTTAGATAGTCGTATTCCCAATGCAAAAGGTATGTAATTCAGACAGATTAACTGTAGTTTAAAAAGTCAAATTAAATAAATTAAAAATTAAAGAAAATATGTTTTGTAGAATCAGACGAAGATGAGGACGAGGACGAAGGCGAATATCATGCCCATATTTGAACAAACTTATTCTTAGATTGAAAAGCTAAGAACGGAGTCTAGATATAATGTACCTAGCAATATTTATAAGTCTTTAAATTTGGTGGAAGATTTTGTAGAGAAGGAGACGTGGTTATGTAAATCACAAAAAAAGTACCGAATACTTTGAAATAAACAAATAATTTTTTTCGTATGTTTTTTTGGTGTATTTTCTGTAACTCGAAGTTTCCCTTGCTTGCTTGCTTGCTTTGAAAGAGCGAGATCTAGGACGCGGTTTTCCAAGCATCTCTATGCACTTAGGCCACATTTGGCCCATTGTACACCCTAACTAAGAATTTTGCCTATCTGGGGTAAGACTCTAGTTAGGGAAGTTCCACTGTACTTATATTTTAGACAGTGTAGTTTCTTTTTATCCCATGCTCTCTAAGAAGAGGTTAAAAAGCGAGTGAGAAGTTATATACACAAGATTCGACTAAAAGAAATATCTGGTGCTATGAATATTTTAACAGTTTTGTTAAAAAATACTCTTGAAGAAACTTTTATGGAAACACTGAGACTTCTAAATATTATTAAAACTACACCTATGACAATCGTCGTAGATGAACTTGCTTTTCCACATTAAAGCGTATAAAAAGCTTTTTACGAAACACAATGTTTAACGATCGTTTGAATGCTTTGGCTACAATGTCTATCAGCAGGAGTTTTGTTAACGAAATTGACAATTTTGAAGAAAACGTTGCAGACAAATTTATTTCGATGAAAAATCGACGAGCAGAATTTCATTTTTAAAATTAAATGTGTTTGGGTGTTTTTTTTGTTAAGTAATTACTGATTCGATTACTATCTTATATTATTGTTTGAAAGAAATTTACAAGAACGGATTTAAAAAACTTTTGACATTAATTTCGGCGACAGACATTTTTGCCTTTAAAATTAAAATGCACCCCACCTTCTTGAAACCTCACTGACCGCCACTGGGTATAACATATTTATTGTTATTCAAGTAGATAGCGAAATTTTTACCGTCCTTGCATTGTTTTAAATACTTTTACTAAGTTGATACAACATCGCCCTCTGCCGCTATTTCAGGACAGATTTACTGTACCAAGACCGAGAACAAACATGTTATCCAACTAGTACTTTCCTCTTTTTGCAATACAATGGAGTTTTTCAGGGGCTGTTGGGTGTACTAATGGAAAACTCCACCTAGTTTTAGTGCTTCTCTGAAAGCATTAACACAATCGTGATCTACGATTTGCTTTTATTCTCTATTCCCCATTAAAGTTATGCATGAAAATATCTGAGAAACAAAAGGTTTACTAGTGTGTATAATCGTGATTATAAAATATGCTGTTTATGTATGACGCATAAATAGTTGTAGTTTAGGTTAATTACAGCGCCTTTTAATTAAAATTATGTAACTACATAAATAATTTGAATATTTACTACCGGCAAGGGTTTATAGTTAGTTCTACTAATGAATTGTTGTTTTAGGGGCGGCATTATTGTTTACATATCCTAAAAACTATGTTAAACACCGAGTTGTAATCAAAATTTTTATTTATAAAACATACAAATCAATCAACATTCATACATATTTATAATACATATCTACAACTGCGTAAATATTTACAATTAATAATTGCTGTTCATTCTATATTGAGCAACCTTTTGTTCAACAATGTTTTAAATATTTATGTCTATATACAACCATTCTATTCTATTGCACCTTA